>JASAOE010000471.1:0-25000 GCA_029964075.1 Patiria pectinifera
TTGTTTGCGACATTTTGTTAGCGTTACAATGGTCCCTAGCTTGTAGCAATCAACCCTGTCATGTCTTTGCAGTTTACTCTCTTTGTTCGTTCTTCGTGTGTTTCTTCCCTCAGTTATGAGTTAAGATTGACGTATGTTAAACTACAGTCTTCTTCATTCAAACAATGTCCATAAAATGCTTTCTTTTAATGCCATTTTCCCATGTGTTTTCTCTCTTAAGATACCGAGCCCATCAAGTTAAATGTGCAAAAATGGAACAAAGATTTTGCAGGTATGTGTGCAAGCATTCATTTCAAGAAGCAACTAGGCCAGGGACCTTATGACGTCACACTTTGTTTACATGTGCGCTTCCTTATGTGGTAGACGGTCCCTACTCTGTCTGGCGTCCTGACTTTGCTCCCATAGGAAAGCACATATGTAAACAAAACCGTTACGTCATAGTGTCTTAGGTCTTTTCAAAGTATAATAATAGTTTCGGTTTGCGGTATAACATTATGAGGTAATAACTACTGTCGCTTAGTAGATTTAGTTCTGATAAGAACAGTCCAGCTTAGTTCTAAAAAGAACTTGTCTTGTCATCTACTTTCGCTAAGTAGGTTGGAAGGCGGTGGAATTCTCGCAATATATCTTTACTGAGGCTGAGTGAGAAGTAGGGTGTTGCAACTGATAACGTATCACCAACCTATAATGTAACTACATTTGACCGATAATGTATCACTAACCGATACTATTGCAAAATATTGACCGGTATTGTTGTAGAATGTACTACACTATCAGTCAGTTGTTGCTACTAACCGATATTGTAACAGAAATCAACTTATAGTGTGGTAGCATTTACTACAGCATCGGTCAATCGTTGTTACATTTTCGGTTGGTGACATACGTTATTCGTGTAACAGTAGGGGCCTGTGTGAGGGGTAGACCAAAGTTTTTTAATCCGATCATGAAACTTTTTCAGTAAAATATACAGCAAGGGTCTCTTGGAACTTTCCGACTTTTCTTGAGTTGCCAAATAATCCCCATGGCAGTAAACTCAGAGAATGACGGTATACACACAGTTACTCAGCTTCATTCAGCAGGGATGATGTGATACACGGTGCCCTGTGGAGACATGTGTATAGCGAACAAAAAATTGTATACTTCTCCACAGGTCAATGCCTATGGGTCTTCACAAGGTTATCACGAAATAGATATATGGATTTTACTCGGTGTGAATTTCCAAGATGTGTTGATGTGTCGCAAATTGAAGTATTTTATGTAAGGGGCATTAAGTCCGAATTTTAGGCCAGGAAAACAATTCTGGTTAATATAGGAGCATTTTGAAACTACATGTATATGTTCAAACTCAAAATGTTAGTACACGAGAACAAAGAAATGACTTCACAGGGATACACATTTCAGTATCTGTGGTTTTGCCGTTTATACCCTCGACAGAATAAGGTATAGCCCTACTTGTCTTTTTTCAAGGGAAAAAATGTAAACAACATTGTGTATAGAGCATGTACACTCAATTGTGCAGATATTTAATTCTTTGAGTCATTATTTTTGGTGTTTTTTTCTTCTTCTTTTTGAAGCAATGGGCTTCCTCGTGCAATTCACAAACAAGCGTTGGCATTCGCAGTGCTCGATTGACTGGACGATTGAAAACACCCAAGTCGCATGTCGGGAACTGGGCTTCGGTCCCCCAGGAAAAGCAACGGTAAACGGCCATTTTGTTTTTCACGACGCTATTAGCTCCGGAAGAATTCTCCACTCCCTGATGTCCATTTTGAGGTCATTTAATGGACTCCGTACAGGTAGCTCTACAGGCTTGCACCACACTATTTCAAACCCTATTGAAAACAGTGTAAAAACAACCAAGTTCAGGTGTGTGTTTTTTCAGCAAACCGAAAACAATTCATACACATCCTTATGTGATTTGTTTTCTTTTTGCTGAAAGAACACTGAACTTTTTTTGTGATCCGTGGACAGAACCTTAAAACTGCGGTTGTGTTTAACACCCCGTATCTTAAAAAGTGCATAAGTGATTTGAATAATTCTTGTACTAAAAGAAAGCTTATGACATTGACTTTCATACCCTAGATTTTGAAAGTGCTACATCCGGCACTTTACTAAAACAATGGGCCCGACATTTGGGTTTCGCTTTTTTTGACTCACCCTGTACTTCCCTACTATTGGTCTCCTTAAAAACCATGTTTCTTTTGGGTAATCCAGCGGGAGCTGGTTAATTTTTTTAAATGTGCATGTTTTGTCGAAAATGTTCATGTGTATTTCTGAGAATTTAATGTTACTGTTTGTAGTAACAAATGTATCCCACAAAAATGAACTAAATGTAAATGTAAATGTAAACTCTGGTGACTTGTTATGTTTGGTTTGTGTCAAAGAATATGCTGTATTATTATATTGGTCCTTCTTTATATAGGAGATCACTTATGACAACAGCCTCGACGGGCCGATGTCTGTCTACATCTACAAGTGCAAGGGGACTGAGGACAGGTTGGATCAGTGTGACTACAACATCCGGTCGATTCAAACTTGCAAGCACAAACTCACCGACGTCTACATCGGCTGCACTCACCGATTCGGTCAGTCGCAGGGAAGACAACACTGAAAAATTGCCTGAGTTAGTTTTACCAAAGAAGAGGGTGAAAACTGGAACTACCCAAACTTGGGTTGTTCTATAACCGATTGGTTAGAATTTCTGCTCAATTCAACCAAAACCTGTGGTCGTTGAAGACCAAATTCAATTTGGTGTTGTATGACTACAAATTTTTGGTTGAATTTAAGATAAATTATAACCCAAACAATTGGTTATAGAACAACCCAAGTTTGTGTAGTTCCAGTTTTTACCCGTTCTTTGTTAAAAAGTAACCCAGGCAATATTTCTGTGAAGGCATGACTTGTAAAGCGTGTGTTGTATGGTAGGGGGACATCTGTAAAGTCCAAAGTACCATTTGTCCCACATCCCATTGGTCCGACGTCCCAGTGGCCCGACGTTCCATTGGTCCGAAGTGACATTGGTCCGACGTCTCATGGGTCCCACGTCTTATGGGTCCCACGTCCCCTTGGTCCCACGTCCCCTTGGTCCCACGTCCCATTGGTCCCAGGTCCCAGTGGTCCCAGGTCCCAGTGGTCCCACGTCCCAGTGGTCCCACGTCCCAGTGGTCCCACGTCCCAGTGGTCCCACGTCCCAGTGGTCCCACGTCCCAGTGGTCCCACGTCCCAGTGGTCCCACGTCCCAGTGGTCCCACGTCCCAGTGGTCCCACGTCCCAGTGGTCCCACGTCCCATTGGTCCCACGTCCCATTGGTCCCACGTCCCAGTGGTCCCACGTCCCAGTGGTCCCACGTCCCAGTGGTCCCACGTCCCAGTGGTCCCACGTCCCAGTGGTCCCACGTCCCAGTGGTCCCACGTCCCAATGGTCGGACGTCCCATTGGTCCCAAGTCTCATTGGTTCGACGTCCCATCGGTCCGAAGTATTGGTCCGGAGTACCCTTGGTCCCACGTCCCATTGGTCCGAAGTCCCATTGGTCCGACATCCCATTGGTCTGAAGTCCCATTGGTCCAACGCCCCATAGGGTTAGGGTTAGGGTTGGTGAGGATAATAGGATATTACGGTCAGTCAACCTGAACCAGTGTAACTACACAGTATTATGTTTCGTCGGACCAATGGGCTTTCGGACCTATAGGACGTCGGATCAATGGGACGTCGGACCAATGGGACGTCGGACCAATGTGACGTCGAACCAATGGGACGTCGGACCAATGGGACTTCGGACCAATGGGACTTCTGACTATCGTGATGTAACCGTATCGTAGTAGTAACACTTAAATGAATGATCGAAGCGAATGGCAAACAATGAGAACACAGGCAGTGCCTACAAAACTCAACAAATTTAATTTGATCACGTTGCCCTTTATTTTGGGCAAAATAAGTCCCGTTCGCAGGGATATTGAATAAAGTAGTCCCAACAATTTACTTACAAATTTATGTTACAGCTGGTTTCTCAGAGGACACAAATTCAAAGTGCAACGTCTTTTCAGGCATCTGGTCCACACGCGGACGGGGTTAGCCCGTTCACTGCTGGGGTTATTTTAAACACAACCAAAAAAGGTGTGTATTCTGTCAGCAAAATGAAAACAATTCACATACATCCCTATGAATTCCTGAAAGAACACTTACCTTTTTTGTGATCCGTGGACAGCACTTTAAAACGATGGTTGTCTTTAAAATCCCGTAACTTGCAAAGTACATAAGTGATTTGAATGATTCTTGTACCAAAAGAAAGCTAAATAATTGGGCTTTTATATCCTAGATTTTGATAGTGCTACATGCAGAACGTCATTTTATGAATTGCTCCTGTCATTTGTCTTCCTTTATTTATTGACTCACCCTGCATGTAGAACTCTTTATACCCCTAATCAGTCAGTTGACTGATCGTTGGAAATCACCTATATTTCTCGATTTCTTCTAAATGACAGCAAGCCTGACGAGATAATTTCACGGGGTGTTTAGCACCAGTGCAATCTTTACTCCAAGTAAGCGTTTTGATTATTCAATCGGTTACTTTTGGATAAGTGCTGTGTTATATTTCGAAGCGAAAGTCGTTAAATTTCTATGTGTACTTGCGCAGATGCATAATCGATCTCATTATGGTTTATTTTTCCCTGATGAAACCATTCTATACAGACCAATACGAAGTGCAAATCAACCCGGGTCTGGGCACCTTCTCCAGCGGACCCGTGGAAATATTCTACAACGGGGAGTGGGGCTCTGTCTGCAACGACCAGTGGGGGGTCAGGGATGCCTTCGTGGCCTGCCGCCAGCTGGGTTTCCACTGGGTGGAGGAGCGGGGCTGGGAGCACGACCTGGGCTCCCTGACCGGCAAGAAGTGGCTGAACGAGGTGGAGTGCTTGGGCAACGAGACCTCCCTTCACGACTGCCCGAGCGATAGACTGGCCTTCTACGATCATGACTGCGACACCACAGCCTCTGTGGACTGCGGATCGATGAGTAAGTCCAAAGTTATTAGACAAAGTCAAATAATAATTTGGGAGGCTAATCATCCTTACTCGCAGCTGGTATGCTGAATTGCGAAGGACGCGACTACAACGTGGTCGGGCCGCTGGCACGTAAAGGCGCCTATGGCTGCCGGCCACATCGAACCATATATGACAACGGAGCACAGCCTGAGATCGAAAGTGTTGAATTTCCTGGAGGGAGGAAAACCGGAGGGCCCGGAGAAAAACCCTCGTGGCACAGGAGAGAACCAACGCACAACTCTACTCACATGTGATCCGCAGCCAGGATTCGAATCGTGGTCACCTAGGTGAGAGGCGAGCGTTTTACACACAGGCCACCCATGCCACCCATTAGTCTAGCCTCCTAAGAGACTAGACCCCTGCTTCTACTTCTTCTACTTCTACGTGGTAATTTGACCTTTCTGCACGAAATGAACATGGCGTTGGGAAATGCCATTTTGTTGCACTGTGTGTATTTTGTCGTACCTCTGTCGATTTTTGTTTTCAGGTGACCCTCAATCTGTACATCCGGCTCGGTGAAGGGACAAAATACTATACATCGTTGGAAAAAGCTTGTTTCATAGAATCCAGAAATAAAAATATCTTGTTTTCGGCTTTTGGTAATTTTTTTTTGTTTGGTCTTTTTTTCTAATCAAGAACAATAATAAGAACGATACTTTGAATCTTTCAAAACCTCACAAAATTATTATTGGTAGACAGTAGAAAGCTTTTATTTTATCCAAGAGGCTCGAGAAACAGCATCTTTTTAACATGGTAAGAACACGATCTCTGTCACTTCGTGGTTTTTTTTTCAGGTGGCTACGCTAATGCCCAAGCTGTCATTCAAGACGGTTTGGGTGACGAGGATGTCGCTTCAGAAGGAACGGCCTACCTACAGATCACCCCCGGCGAACGCGTGGCGATCTGCGACCACTCCTGGAACATGGACGCAGCCAACACCTTCTGCCGGCAGCTGGGCAAGCACTCCGCCCTGCGCCTGACCACGGGGTCGTACTACGGCCGGCACCCAGGCTTCAACGGACCCTTCCCCGTGCGCAAGTGGAACATGGCCTTTGAGTGCAACGGTCGGGAATCCTCGCTGACCGATTGTGTGACCTACGCCCAGCCGGTGAGCGAGTGTCCAGATGGTCGAGACGCGGGCGTGGTATGCAATGAGAGGGAGGGTAAGTTGTGCCTACCTTACCCTTACGAAAAAGTAAGCTTGCCGCAACTTCTAATAAGCTGGTAATTTGCAAAGCTTGACGTAAGCTTGCATGAGATTGCAACTTTCTGCAAGCTTGCAATGCACGGATGTTAGGCAAGCTCGCACATTAAGTGGAGCTTGCAGCAAGCTTGCGCATGTACTTAAAAGCTTTCGGCAATGCACGAGTAAATTGCAAGCTTGCGCCAAGCTTGCTTGTACGCAAACGTACAGGCAAGCAGGCATTTATGTAAGGGTATGAAACATCTCTCAACTAAGGGTGCCTGGAACATTCCAAGAGCTTAGCTGCAATTGAGCAGTTGGGAGGGTACTCGTGTTGTGCAAGGGGAGTCAGTTTGGCGCAGTGGTACTGTCCTCAAATTGTGAACCGCGTTCCAATCCCTACCTGATTCCGTGGGTTTCCCTGGAATGTGGCATGGGGCTCTCCTTCCACCTCTAGGACTGTAATTTACTTCCTCGTCCATTACCATGAGTACCTCACTGGAAATACGACTTTGTTGGCTACTCCAGCCGAATGCTCAACATTTAATGCAGGGGCGTTTGAAAACTCAGTACGCCGGGAACATATTTCTTCAACCAAGGGATCAAAATATAAGGAGGACCAGCGGGGTTCCTCATTTTCTGGCATGGCCAATCACCAATCACAGCTCCAAATATTGCCATGCTCTAATCTGTTTTCCTTCTCCACATTTTGAGCGATATTGGGCACAAGAGGGGGGCGTAGGTCGTGAGCAAAGTGCATAACAAATTCACAAAATACATGAAATTTAATTCACGAGACTCCAACCGACGACCCCCTGTCAAACTGGGAGCTCCACAATTTAGAGGCCACTGCAGGCAATTTGATCGGTTTTTTTTTCATTTCTTTATCTAATTTGACATCAAATGAAACCAGCTCCTACAGGCTTCGAGATCAAGCTCGTCGGCGGGACGACGGCATCAGAGGGCCGGGTGGAAGTTTGCTACGGGGGCACGTGCGGGAGTCTGGGCAAGGACATCAGCCTGGAAAGCCCCGCCGATTTCGGGGACGTGGTCTGCCGGGAGCTGAGCCTGGGCTACGCCGTGGAGGTGAGCACCGACGGGCGGTACGGCGCCGGCAAGGACCTGGTCAAGATGAACAGGATCTGGTGCGCCGGGTCGGAGGAGTCCTTGGCTCAGTGTGGTCCCCACATCGAGTGGCTGGATAGCACCGACGCCAACCTGAGGGACGAGCTCACTGGCGTCAAGTGCTCAGGGCCCATTGATGGTAAGCTAGAGACGGTTATCGTGCTGCCACCTTTTCAGGCATGTTCCATGTATCCAATAACAGTACTGATTGATAATGGTTTTTTGTGCAAAAGAGGGACCAGACTATTACTTCCTTCCAGCCTCGCTTTGGTTACGTTGATCCGCATGGGAAAAAATCAAAATGGCCGCACACAATAATGGTCTTTAGCGAGCTTCATGTAATTACTCGACTGGCATTTTGCCGACAGACTATTCCGTGTGGGAGGGTAGCAAGGAGGGTTTTTTTAACTGGTCCACCAGCCGCCAAAATCAAAAAGCGGGCTGGAGGTAGTGGTGGTGGTGGTCGTGGGCTTGATACCATCGTACTCATGGCGGTGGGGGTAGTCTGTTCAAAGTGGACAGGTAAACTATTTTGCTGACCGAAACGAAAAATGGGGAAGTGTGGGTTCAATTTTGACACCATCAGACCCCCTATAGGGGGCCCGTGTAAGCACCAGGGGCACGCAATATCAAATTGCTGCTGAAAACCATTCTCACTATTGTCTTTTTTTTTGTTCAGAAGCTCACATCTTCGCGGAAGAGATTCATTCACATGATTTGCCTACACTTGTTTATTGTATTCGCTAATAGCAAAAGGAACATCACCAATGTAAATGCCATTCACTGTAAATTAACTGAAACTGCTTTCCCACCCACCCCCTGATTTTTCCCAGTAACTTTCCTGTCTAGCAGAGCCTTGTGCATTTGAATGGCTTTACATCAATTACTCTACTAATGATCAAAAGCTTTGTTTCTTGTCTCTTTACGAAGCATGAACCAGTTGAGTCATGACCAGAACCCAAGTTAAGGTACAGTGCCTTGCTCAAGAGCACAAGCACCGTGTTCCAACGGTCTGGTTTCGAACGCATGTGTCACGGCACACGAGTAGAACACCGTAAACATTGGACCACAGCACCCCATCGAGTCCTGATCAGAACCCAAATCATGGCCAGAGCCATTTTTAAATTCAAATCTTCTTTGTATCTTTCCACAGTGGCCAAGAGTCCGATCCGTTTCTCTCAGCTGAACGAAAAGAGCGGCATCGTGGAAATCTTCCACCAGGGCCGCTTCGGGACGATCTGCAACAAAGGCTGGACGTTGAACAACGCCCGAGTCGTCTGCAGGGAGCTTGGCTTCGGCCCTCCTCTGGACGCCCAGGTATTCTCTTAGAACACGTTTTTATCTTTGTTGTTTTGAGTAGTTGGATTTGTTTTAGTTGATGCTACATTGTAGAAGGGTCTGTCCGATGTTCTCCAATACTTATGCACCCATTGTAGGCTTAAGGTGTCAAATTGATCGGTTCCTTTATCAATTAATTTGTCTTTTAAACAGTCACCTAAAGTATGAGACGCATTGAGTATCCGTCAGGCAACATACTGACAACCTCAAGCATAATTAATTGCATACAGTATAAATGTGTAGCACAATAGACTGTCCTGTCCCTGCAAAAAATGTGTAGCAATTACAAGCTCTGAGTTAAGATCAAGTACTGAAAGCTCCTTTCTCCGGCTTAGCAATCTTTTTGCTATGCCTTTTCGGAGACGTTCCCCAAGGTGAGAGCGGCCCGAATCTATCAATGTGCAACACATTTTGGGTTTTATTTTGTGGCCCTTTTTCGGTGTGAAGTATTCAGAGATCTCATTAGTTGCATGAACATACATCCATGTCGGAACTTCTGGAAACACCAATTGTAGTACTCAGTTTTTGAGTCTTGTAATTTCCTCGGTCAACAGCTTGGGCTAGAGGGTTACAAGGGGCCCATCTACTTGCAAGACGTCCAGTGTGCGGGAACGGAAGCGTCTCTGGATCAGTGCCAGCACAGTGAGTGGTCGGCCCACACCTGTGAACACTCCATGGATGTGTCGGTGCTCTGCCAGAAAGGTAAACACACACCGCCCTATCGAGCGATGCTGGTGATGGTGTCATATGATATGAAGACTCCTTATGAAATCTGGTCTCTTTTAATTAGTTGTGACTATTACCCTCATCACTTGTCCCTCTCCTTATCAAGCGCACACAGGCATGTACATATGTTTACGTTACATACCAAGTGTGGACATTCCCTTGGTTTCGTGAAGTTAAGAAAAACCAGTGAAAAAAAAAATCATTTTATTTCAAACTGTGTAAACTCTTTCAACCCAATATTTTCTTTGATCCCCTTCAGTGTTTCTCTTCATTTTGCCACTGATAAACCTAACCCCAAAATGCCTCTAAACCTGTTTTCCAGAAATGGGGGAATACTGTGTGGACTTGCCCAAGTCCACACAACGTCTCCTCTACCTGGTTTATGTGGACCTCTTTTGTTCGGAAGTCCACACAGTGAATGTAATGCCTACCCAATACAACCGATGAGACCTTATTTAATGGAGTCTAAATTCCAAACCAAACTGGCTTGTCTATGTCACACAAAGTGTAGTTATTACCTCATTCATTGTCCAGGGATCCTCTGCCAAGTGTCTTTCATTTCACAACATCTTAAAATATTGAAGACAACCAGTAAACCTTCTGTATATAGCACGTTGTCTCGCTGCGCATGCATTGTGCCTGAAGGTGTTCCATATGCGTAACCCTGACTCATTGTGCATTGAAGAATCTTCTTAACCTATAGAATTTACTACCATGCACATCCCTTTTGGCACAATGTTCCTCTGAATTTCAACTCTTAAGATGCATCAAGTCTCCTGCAGTTGCTTCCATAACTCCCGATAAATCATCTCAATCCTCCTGGTCGATTTAACATGATGTGGGGTTTAGGTTGAAGTAGATGCACTTGATCAACATAAACATGTAGTGATGCGGCATATTTTTATGAAATGTTGTCTCACCTACCGTCTGTCCACAGAACAACAAATTCCATCAACACCATCGCCCACAACCCGTAGCGGAGGCAGTCAACCCCTGGGCTCTGTCACTGTCACACTGCTAACCACCATTGTCGCTGTTTCCTTCAGATTTGCTCTCTAGATCTGCCTGGAACAGATAGAGTCGTAGTTGTTGGGATCTAAAATCACACAAAGGATGACATACAGAATTATTACCCGGAAGGGAGTGGAAATGCAACCACGACAATCAAACAGGATGGGACATAAATCTCTATAGACCAAATGGGCGGGGGCAATAGGCCTGAGACCTAATGAAGTTACGCTTTGTTTACATATGTACTTTTCTATGTGACAGACTGTGCCTGCTTCGTCTGGCGTCCCATTCGCTCCCATAGGAAAGCGCATATGTAAACAAAGCCATTACGTCATTAAGTCTCAGGCCTGTTGCGAATGGCCAATGGGGAAAGAAGATACAACTATTAAGACCCTACAGGAGGGGAATATGCAACTATCATACCTAAACAGGAGGTTAACATGCAACCACAATAATTATTAATAGCCAAAAGGGAGGGAATAGGTAACCAAAATGACTAGTAAGGAGGGTCAGAGAAGCGGAATATACAGCTAGGAACTTAAGGATGACCTCTTCATTTATTTCTGAAAAGGGAGGGAAATAGGTCACCAGGAGGGTTACATAAAATGCAGCCATGATGTCCCAGCAAAAGGGCAACATACAACCATGATCATGCCCCAAAGGGAGGGTAATATGCAACCATATTGACCAGGAAGCCTAAGGTAACATACAACCACGATGACTAGATGTCAGTGAAACATGGTACAATTCACGGCCAGAAAGTGGTCATCGTTGAACGCTGACGATCAAAGAAAAATGGAACACGTACAACTAGCAAATATCAAAAGCGAAGGGTAGCATGCAACGATGATGACCACTAGAAAGAAAAAATACAACCATTAAAACCTCAAAGGAGGGGCACCTGCCGATACAGATCAATAAGAAAGAGGCAGGGGTAACAATTATGTAAAATAATTGAGGAGCGAAAATTACATTTTCTCGGCACAGTTTACTTTATGTAATGGTTTAGGACTCGCATGATCGCATTACGTTTCGACTAGTAAATATCGGTCTATTTAATATATGGTGAACGCATGTGTTCAGATCGTGATTCTGTACGTAATCACCAATCACGAATCTTTCTTTCACCTCTGTATTAAGAGAAGAAAAGATATATGTTGTCTTAGCTGGTTACTTATATTGTGGATGAAATGATTTGAAGGCATATTGGAACCATTTTAGAGGTAACTTCTTTATTGATGACGTTTTGAAATTTGAATAGACCGTCCAAATTAGTAGTGTATATATCTAAAATTATGTATGCATGCGACAATGCAAAGCCTTCACATACATTGCGCGAAGGTTGTGAAATATATATTCAATGATGTACAATAATAACTAATTATTTTTGTTTAAACTTTATCATTTGTAGCAGAGATTCCGATACAGTCCAAAACTCTGATTTAATTCAATATGAATAGGTATTATTGTTGAAAAAAAGGTATCTTAGGCCAAAAAAAATAAGTCTCCGGTTTCTGGTATGCGCGCGCGTCGCCGTAGCCATGCGAGTCAGCAAAATGAAAAAGGTTTTTTTTTTCAATAAAAGATAATGTCTCAAAACTGCCAAACTCACTGGTTTGACTGGAATCCTGCTGCTGCACAATTTTAACGTATTTTTAGATGGGGATATGATCGAGAATAAGCTTTATGTGGCCTCTCTGGACTCCCATATATTTTCACGAAGTTTAGTCGGGCACCAATTGCAGTCCTCAGCCGACATTTGAAGCAAAAAAAAACAGGTAAAAAAAAAAAGCCGCACCACTTTTTGGGCATGTTCCATACCAAAAACGGGAAACTTTTTTTGGCCTTACTAATAAAATGAATGCATAGCATGGTCACTCTCTCTGCTGTCAATCAACACTGAAGTGATGAAGAAAAAAATTGAAACACCATCTAAGGATCCCCTTTTTTTTTAGAAGGGAGTAGGATTGGGGGTGGGTGGTAATATTACTTGGACAAATAACTTATGTTGTTTTAGTGAGATTCCGACTAATGGAACCAATTAATCAATCTTATTGAGACGAGTGGCTACGGCCACGGCTTCGGACGTCAAATGAGGATTGTGATGGCCCGCGGTTGCTCTTGAGTGTTCGATTATTTTCGCAAAATAAATTATCCAGTACAAGTTGCCTCTTGGTGGCGCTATGCACGTTTGATTCGATTGATGGCGCTCTAACTTAGGCAGTTCGGAAATTAATATGCTTCTTTTTTTTTCATAACACTTCTCAATTTATTGTTTTCAAATCTTGAAAAGATAATCTAAAATACCGAGACATTTTGAAATAAAAAAAAAATTTGAAAAAAATATTCAACCTCATTCCCATTGTGTCAAAGCAGTACGCTCCCACTACCTGCTTCCCACTCTTACCCTGGTACTGGATCATTTGCATGTTCAAAAATCTTCTACACGTATGCAAATTAGGGAATAGTCTGGTACCTGGTGGTGCTTTAAATCAGTGGGGGTGAATGCGGTGTCTGGGATAAAAACAGAATCAATTTGTCACGGCGTGAGATCCTAGAACATAAATTTAAAATGTTACAATCGTATCCAGCCAATATTCACGGAAAACGTCACACATTTAATGTCAGATAACTGGAAAAGGGGAAACCGGCCTTATTCTCAAGTCGGCCACTCAATTGAAAGTGAGAACTGCTTCTTTTTTGGAACCTGCGAAGAAAAAAATTTAAAAAAGTACTTTACTAAATATTTCAAGTCTGCTTAAAGTGAATAATTTAAAATGTGCAATTAAACAGTTCCTAATGTTTTAAGCCAGATTTGAAATAAAACTGAAAGTAAAATAAGGCTGCATAAATAGTATGGCGCCGTCCCATTCAACAGTTAACAATTTATGAAATACATTAAGGGAACACGACAAAAATGGCTACCGGTACCTCATGAATAAGGTCAATTGTTTGTTAGGTGGATTGGACTTAATAATTCACAATGAAAGTTGAAATGCGTAAAACAGGTGCGAAATGAAAACACCAAGTACACGATACCAATCCATTACTTGCTATTGCTGCATTGAATCAGGATAAAAAGTCAATTTCCCACCTAGGAGTTTCTATTTCAAACGAGGTTGAAAATATAGTAGCCCTCGGGACGAGGTTGAATCATATTTTGATCTAGCGCCCTCTCGAAACGAGAGGTCCTCTGATGAATCGAAATAGCGCCCCCTATCTGCCACGCGACCCCCCTGCTCAACGACCACGAACGTTCGTGTATATCAGAAACGACCTCATCTTGATTCTTGAGATCTCTCGTTTTTTTATTACCCTGCTTTAACCTTATTTAAATGGAATCTTGTGACTAAATTACACAGCCTTTTCGAAAAAATACCTGTCAACAAATACGAGTATACTTCCTCTCACAAAGCAATAAAACGGCAACAAATAGGCAACATATTGTAACAAAGAATTATTAACAAGTGAAAGATAAAAACCCTATGTCCCTCCAAAGTTAACAGAAAAATACAGCGATGAAAAGCCTTTCCTTAGTCACTTTACTTTGCACACAACGTGAGCTGGAGACAGGAGACAGCTGAATTCCTTCACGATTGAATCTACTACTCAATTTACCCAATAGGAGCCGGAGCCCAAAGCGAGGTGTCCTGCCTCCTCAGAGAGAGAGAAACCAGTCTCTGGATGGTGTGAAAACCTCGCGATGTTTGTAAGGTAAGGGTAGAGGGCGCACTTTTCAAAGCCAATTTCACATCACGGAAGTGACATTTGGAGGCCTTTGAACAGCATTCCACTGAACGGCTGAGAGGAGTTAAGTTTTCCTCAGTCCTCTTACAAACACACAGGAATGTTAAACTCTGCTGGTGTGCATTGAGGACTTTTTGTCGATATTGTTTCTTTTTTGGCATCGGTGATCACTTATTATTTGTGAAGCGCTGTGGTCCAATGGTTACGGTGTTCGACTCAAGCGCAGTGGTACGTTGCTCCGAACCCTGACAGGGAACAGGGTACTTTGTGTTCTTGGGCATGACACTTTACTGCAATTGCCTCTCTCCATCACCCGGGAGTATAAATGGGTACAGGTTGCGCTGAGCGCTGATCTCGAATTGCTGCAAAAACAATGTAATCATTGTGAAGCGCTTTGGCATCTTTGGTATAAAGCGCCATATTAGTAGGGCTACCACATTTTTTTTTATTACAAGCACCATCACATCTGCATTCAACTGGGAAAAGGACAAATAGTTTCTTGCAAGGGCCTGTCATTCACGTATACGTTATCATATACCATAACAGACTGAAGCTTTGGAATTCACACCATGCCTGCAGTTTTAATTGCAACTCTGTCTTCCAACGGTCAACGGTCCAGGCAAGCAAAAGGCATTTTAACGACCAGTGGCGTAAATCGTTGTCGGTGAGTGGGGGCGGATGACCAAAATCGTAAAATTGCCCAGCCGTCGAAATTCGAAAAGTAGAGGGCGGTCCGACACAGGGGGCGCTGTTCATGATACATTTGTACATCTCATGCAAACTGGAGGGCTTTATGCTGAACCTTACATCAAAACAGTGCAGCATTTAAAGCTTGTCTACTATAATTGTGTTCTCCGTTGTTTTCAGTGCTTTATAATACATTTGGGCTATTGGAAAGTTACAAAATAGCCTTAACATCAGCATTCCTTATTTCACGCTACAAAAGTTTTGGGATGATCCAACGCCCCCACCCGGTCCAAGGTGTGTGGGTGATTTGTCCTCCCCGTCCCCCGGAATTTTCGTCTATGTTAACGGCTATGCTAAACACGTTATCTGCATATATGATCATTATTTTAGCTTATAGGCCTTCGGCCATAGCAAACAAATTCTGCATTTATGACAGCAGAGACTACTTTTGTCTTGGGATGTACGCACGCGCGTGAGCCAATGTTAAAGGGGCACTACGATCCTGGCCGAATCTCGCTGGGCCCCTACCCGCCCCCTGGCCCCCGGTCAATGTTGTCTCCCATTGCGCGGTGTGTGCTCCATCAGCCGGAGAGAACAACATTGGCCGGGGGAGCGGGGGAGTGGGTGACTGTTTCTAGGCTCAGGAAGTGTCCCACTCATTTTGGTCGGGATTGTAGACTGTTTCCCGGCCCCACCTGAATATATATTTTCAAGTCCAATGGACAATGGGATCAGAGAACCGGAGTAGCCTGCACCCTTTAAAAAGCTACTGTAACAGCAGCTTTAATTATGTCTTTAAATATAGGGAATGATAAGTTACGAATGCCATCCCTACTTCCTTCACAAGATTCTGTGAAGCTCATCAGCCTAGCTGATGTTTGATTACAGCCTGGTGAAGGACTGTTGGGAACAGCGAACGGAATAGGCATAGAGGCCTGATTTACAGTGTTACCAAACAAATCTGTAAAAGCAAATTCTCGTTTCCTTTTTTTTTTTCAAAACGTCCGTATTTTCTTGAAACACTAGTGATGGAGTTAAGAATCTGTATCTCTCCAAATACAAACAGTAGAAGTCAGGCACGTATCAACAGAAGGTTCGAAGCCCAACCCTTCCCCCACCCAGCTGGACACCCCCGCTCTGACACACACAAAATAGGCTAAATATTACAAACATGATCAGATTGGATATAGAAATCTAACGGGCCTGAACCCAACCTCCATCCCGCCAAAATTCAAAATAGCCTACATAGTAATAAGTGTTCTTGTTGCGTAACGATAAGTAGCGCACGTATAGGCCTACTAATAACGAGGCTGCCGTAGGCCTATACAATTGTCCAAACAAATGAAAACAGTTGACTCATTACTGCCCGAAACATCGACTTCAATTGACTTCAAAATCTTGTTCTTCAAATCTGTTCGTCCATGAAGCCAAAACAGATGCACACAGCCATGTTCCAGGTTTCTCCACCTATTATTAAGACAAATTGTTTTTGAAGGGATTCTGAGGAAGCCTGGTGGCCGAGTGGTTAGATTCGTCGACCACGAATCGCAGAGTCCAGGATCGAATCCCGACGGTGTCTTTTTGCTTTTCAACACACGCGTCCCATTCAGTCATTATAAGATGTTTAATTTCCCGTCGTAAAATACCAACTGTACCTTAGCTTAATCGGTAAGCACTGCGGCTGGTACTGTCCGTGAGTTCCAGGTTGGCACCTTCGTACAGGTTCAGGGCATGTGGTCCACTCGGAGGATCAGGGCTTAGGGTGCCGCCCTGTTCCTCCCTTAGCTCTGTGCTTTTACATGGTGACTGGCCCTCCGGGGTTATATGGATGGACAGGGAAGGAAGTGTGTATTGGCCGGGACACCCGAAAGCCCAGAAGAGTCCTAAGGGGTTGGCTGGGGCATTGTTATGGCTCAGACCGATCCCTGAAAGCTTGACTAGCACATAACTTTTTGATTTTTTTTAGCCTCTATTTTTGAAAACTTTGGTTTAATTAGTTTCATGATTACATCTGCTCGGCAGGCCTATGGTAGTATTAAAAACCAAAACAAAGGTCTTTGTAAAAAATCAATGAATTTTTAATAATTGACTATAATCAAAATGAAGTTTCGCTCCATCGATATGACTATGCCATTTTTAATGTCGCAATTTTCAATTGAAGTAAGAAACGCAGTATGCAATATTGTACCGGGCAAAAATAAAAATGTACATTGAAATGTGTTTATTACATGTTTCAAAATAATAAAGTTTCTTTAATTGTGAACATTCCCAAAATATACAGATATTCGCAAAATAGGAAAACGCAAGAAAACAAGCCCCTCACCCTTAAAACTGGAAATACAAAATAGAAGAGAGCGGGACGGTGAACTCGATCACTATTTTGAAACATGTAATAAACACATTCCAATGTACATTTTTATTTTTGCCCGGTAGAATATTGCATACTGCGTTGACTTCAATTGAAAATTGCGACATTAATAATGGCATAGTCATATCGATGGAACAAAACTTCATTTGATCAGACTGATTCTTGAAAATAAAGAGTTAAACAGACAAAATGTGTTTCGTGGTGAAAAGGTTGTGCATGTTTTTTTTCTCACTTTTTCTTACAAAGTATAAGATCCGTGGTCTATGGAGCTGATACTTCATCAGGTTATGTTTTGAACATTTTCTTCATATTTTTTGGGGTGTTATAATATCATATAAAAAAAATATTGTTATCATCTGAACAAAATTCTAGGAAAAAAAATGATCGCAATATGCCTTTTAATGTGCTGTAATCCAGCTTTGGTGTGAGCCGTAGGGTGTCCGTAACATTAAGTAAACTCCACTGGACCTACTCTTGAATACCGTGGTAAGGCCGTGATTTTTTTACCTTGGTCCGTTGTAATATCTCTCCGACACCGGTAAACGTTTGCCGCGGTGCCACGCACCCACGCACGCACGCGGCGGGCTGCGGCCCGTACTCCCTTCCGCGCGATTACGCCGAACAAGGTCCCCAACGCCAGACCTCGCAATCAAAACACTACCAAAGAAAAAAGAAAAATACTCTGCGCGCGCCCAATAATCTGCCTCAATATTGCCATGATTAACGGTGATGATATATAATAAACATTGCCCAGCCGAGCGAGGCTTAGAGACGTCCATCCGTTTCTGTTGCCAATTTTTTTTTTCTCGGGAGTCTAATTTGCCTTTTCGCGTGTTTCTCCCGCCCTTCGCATTAGACGCTTAATTTGGCGGCAAAAAAAATAATGAAAGAAGGAGAAGCAGGAGAAGCAAAGGCCAAGAAAAGGAGAACCATGGCCGGTTTTGGGCATGATATGAGCAACCGTATATAATGTTGTCATGTTTGCAGGCAGCGCACATCCCTGTTTATTTTGATAAGCTACAGGTTTCCACTGAAGGTAATTCCGCCCTGTGACAACACTGCAAACGGCGGTGTGGATGTTTAATGGCAGAGGGGCGTGTCTGGGTGTCCTTGGCGCGTGTCCTTGGCCTGTCATTGGTGCAGCAGCGTGGGGGATCCCTGCAAACGGCTCATTGTTTTTCAAAGACATGGACGTATGAACCTTATCCCCGAGTCGGCCATATTGGATTGAGAGTGAGGTAAACTCTTCATTTTTTGGAACTTGTGAAGAGACATGAAAGCGGTGACGTTACAGATTAATACCAGTATGCTCTGTTGAATAATTTAAAATTTGTGATTAAACATACTCTAATGTTTTTTAAGCCACATTTAAAAAAAAACGAAAGAGAAGCTATAGCGAATAGATAGTCTGGCACCATCCCATTCAACAATTCACAAGTTATTAAATACATTCGGGAACACGACAAAAAATGGCCAACTTGGGCATAAGGCCTTTTCACTCCCTCTATACTAACCCTGAATTATAAGATAGTGGCTCTCATGGGTTTTTTTTCCCCGGGGGAACTCAATTTGAATTTGCCCAGTCTTTTCAGGGTAAAAAAATGACACTTTTCTGAGTAAATACTACCTTGGAAAATGTCATTTTTCTAACCCAAGAGGGGTCAATTTTGACCAGGAAAGGACTTAGCCAAATTGGATTTAAATTTCGGGTCAATCGGACCCAGGATTGTTAAATGTTGAGCTGTGGAGGATTTTATTTTATTTTTCCGCTTTGGAAATCGTCATTCTTAGCGATTTTTCCACTTGAAAAAAAAATCATTGATTCTCATATAAATTCCATGGACAATATTACTCTAACTCAAAAGATACCATTGATTTTCGTCAAGTCCAATTCGTCCAGTCCACCCGCGTCAAAACAAACTGAAAGCGAGACGAAAATGAACACATTGCCGAACCAATAAAATAACCCTGTTATTCTTGCAATATTATCCGAGTCATAAAAATACACACCCACCAAAAAAAATCCAACCATTTTTCTTTCCCTTATTGTAATTGGTATACGTAAATATTTCGTTGGTAACCAGGTCGATTTTTATCGACTTCTGACTATGAACCCCCTCCTTGCCTCTCTGCGCAGTTATACTGCGCTATTATCTTGAAGGTGTTCATTTTGAAGGCGGTGCAATATTTTATTTTTTTATATTTGAAGGGCCCCTGGATTGCTGATCGAAAGCGAACGGAACTGAGTATTTTAACGCTCCTTTTTTCGTATTGATTTGTGTCAGAATCGTAGGTTGACAAAGACATGCGATATTGCTTCTCATAACTATTAATATTAAACCCCATTTATTTATTTTTGGAGGGAAATAGGGCTCTGTTCCCCATAATTCCATCGTCGAATTGTCTTGTGCTTTGGGGGGACGTACACAAGATTTAAGACCACGAAACAATTCATTATTTTACCACAAACACCTTAAAATTTATCATGTGGCTATTAAACAAATTTCACAACCCTTTGCGGCTTATTTTGGCTAAGTTTGTTCAATGATAAATTGTGATCATGTCTTCCATCATTTCGCACGTATTTGTAGATTAGATTTGAAGGTTTGCATGGTGAAGATAGCAATAAGATGAACGTTTACGGTAGCACCACGTGACAAATCTCTTTTATGGGTTTGTGAGGTTCTGAAAAGAACCGGGGAAATTCAACGTTTCGGAGTGTATGCTCTGCCCGTCGTCGGGAGACTGAGAAAATTTCAACGATGAAGATGTGTGATTTGTCACACAGTGCTACCGTAAATTTTGATCTTAATGCTTGTTATTGATCACCAATATCCTTATGTACGATATAAAAACTCCTGTGTCAGATTGACCCGGATTGTGACTCCATATATGGTTGAGTGATTTTCCGGGTCAAAAATGACCCAGTTTGGGGTCAAATTTTTCTGGGTCATTTTGACCTTAATAAAGTGTCTTTTTTTTTACCCGAAAAATGACCGAGCAAAATATGGATTCCGATTCGGGGTAAACTCTGACTCAGGAGTTTTTAGAATGTATGAAATCTGTTTTTGCCGCGCCAAAACCTACAATTTTGAAATAAATTTTAACCAAAATTCTTCTCATTCTGTGCCGATGACCAAAACAATCGATATGGCACACAGTCATAGAAACTAAAAGCTGAAAGATATCGGTCAGATTTGACCGGGATTCCAGGCCGTATTTGACCTGATAGTTTTCAGGGTCAAAATGACACTTTCTCGAGGCAAAAATGTTACATCTCCGGATCCTTTTCCTGGTCATTTTTACTTTGAACCCCTGTAATAAAAACGTGTCAATTTGAACCCACAATAGTGTCATTTTGATCCTGATAAGTATCAGGTCAGATGTGACCCGGCTTTTGGGTCGTATGACCCGATAGTTTTGTTGGTCAAAACGCTTCTTTGCCGAGTCAAAATGATACATCTTCGGATCCTTTCCCGGGTCGTTTTGACATTAAAACCCTGTACAAATAATTGAATGCCCTGTCATTTTGACCGATAATATGTCAGTTTGACCCTAATTAGTATGAGGTCAGATGTGACCCGGATTCTGGGTGAAATCAAACCTGGAACTTTCAAGACTGTAGACTGCTTTTCTTTTTGCGAGAACTTTCCTTTATCCACAAAAAACACATTACTTTTCAGTGAAGCAATAGCAGTTTCATGCGAAATAACAAGGCTCCTTAATCCATCAAAATCCATCAAAGCTGGTGTTGGATCTTAGAGGATTTCTGATCGTTGTGGCAGAAAAAAACTTGTTAGCTAGAGAAGCGCATGCGTGTTTCTATTCAAGTCCTCTCTCATTAGGAGTGGTTTCAGCCGCAGGTTTTTATTTTTAACTGGTAAGCGCACTCGGAGTGTGTAAATACAGCAGCGGGTCATTAATCATGGCAGTTGGGATGAGCCGGGGCCAGACTACGCGCAGAACATCAATCAATCCTCCCAATGTTTGCCCGGGCCACTTAGGGACACGTCTTGTGGTGATTACATCTCCTTCATTTTGGATTGTTGGATGTCCTGGATGAGATGAGATTAGATGAGGCGGCTTGTTGACTTTCAAGATACCACTACATGGACTTGTTTTTTTAACATGTAAAACGTACAAGAATGTTGTGAATATTAAGACTAACAATTTTTTTAGTAAGGGAATAAAATGTGCTTGACCGGTTTTAAACAAGTACCTTTAAAACTGGCTAGAGGCCTTTAGTCGGTTTTAAACGTACTTTTTTAAACGGCCAATCACTTATTTATTCCCATTCACAAATACTTTTTTCGGTCAAAAAGTCAAAATAAGTCACAAATTGACACAGTTCCAACGATTGTGTTCAACAATTTCCTGTGCTGTGAAACACCCCTCTGGCCATGGCCATGGTATGCGCCTTGCGCGCGTATTGCTAAACAGTCTCCTTATATGGGCATTGTCGCGCGCGGTGCGTACTGCGCATTATATGCGCGATGTGGCGCATAACACAGCTGTGATTTACAGGCGATTTAAGGCCATCCACGTGATGGGCTCTCGACCGTACCAACAGGAGTGGGTAAACTGTCTCGCGCATTATGAATGTTAGTTCTCGCCCATCACCGACGTAATATTATGAGCCATCAAACGAATGTAATTTGAAGTCTTTATGGGCTCCGTGCGCCAACAAGAGGGCGTCCCATGGGCGGGACATTTAACTGGTTGATGCGCACCGTTCCTTGTGTGTGCCGCACGTACACCGGGGGATTTGTACTATGTACACGCATTGGAACATGGTACGGCCGCGCATCGCGGCAAAATTGCAGTCAGGCAAGATGGCGTCGGTCGGTCACCCCCAACTGTGTTTTCTTTGCCGGTGAGGGGGTACTTGTGAACGGAGCGGATGAAGGGAAGGTACAGTCTACTGAATGCTTTTCTGAGGGAAACGAGTCCTATCTTAAATGATTGATCCAGTACAGTGACTTTCATCAAGCCAATTGAAAAAAATATTGGGAATTGATTTAAGGAGTTTTTGGATCATTGGAACCTATACCAAGAATAACTTTTAAATAATCCAAAAGCTTCCTTGGATTAAACATCAAACTGGCACAACTGGCAAACATCCCAATAAATTATTCCATCTGGCTGGTTGTCATTAAGAGGAAATCAACAAATAAAGCTGGTTAAGAACGATTAGTTTGTTGACGGATTTTTGGAATGAAGATCACTGATGACGAAATGGTGTATCGTGGTCAAATGGTTGGGCATGTTTTTTTCCACCGTTTTCTCGAAATGATCCACAATCCACCGACTGAGCTTGAGCTTTAACTGGTAAGGTTATGAACATTACTCGTCGGATTTTGAGTGGTATTATATTAATGGAAACCAACCAAATTCATGAGGTGGTAGGCATACGGATAAGAGGGAGTGTTTTATAAGTCCCTGGACTTCAGACATCTTCCTCATAACTGCTTTCCATGTATCTTTGTTATTTACTTTTATATTTTGTTTATCTACTATTAAGTTACATATTTTGTTTGTGCTCATTATGGAAGTTATGAAATGAAACTGAATTGAATTGAGTTTAAATGCAAATGATCGTGTATGCTTTAAAAGGAATCGAAATCGCCGCAACTATGTTACTCTGTGAGGTGTGTTAATTAACGGAGACTTTAGCCTACAGATTTCTACGAGTGCGGAAATCAGTCCCGTGCACTGACCGATTTAAGAGAGGGACTTTTCGAGCCCGGCTCGTGCCGCGGATCAATAGTCATCGAACTCCAATACTTTCCACCAACTGTTTTCTACCGGACCACTGACGCGGAATCGACTTTTTTTGCGTAGACTGAGACTGAATGACATAGGGAATGACCCGGCCCGCAATGGGACAAGTTATAAGGGTGTCAGATAATTAAATTTAATTGGTCGTGAGACAGTCACGTGTCGTCATGTAGAGAGAGGCAAAAATCAATCCCGACCAGCTGTAGACGTCTTTATGGTTTGTGATCCGCTCTGTGATTGTTGATCGCAATGCATGATGGTTGAGCTGCTTATAAGTCCACAAAATCTGCACTTTTATCACCATGATAGCCTCCGTAGTCTGCAAGAAGGAGTCAGACTGTTAAGAAAAGCATTGATGTTACAGTAGTGCATCATGCCCTAGGACACATGTCCCAAATGTGGTTTTCAAAGAATTTTTTACACGATTCTGCCACCGTTCGGTGTATAACCATTAAAAATGTTTCTCACACCTTTGTAGCCGTGCATCGAATGAATATAACAATAACAATGTGGTGCTTATATAGCGCTTTATACCAAAGGTCTCAAAGCGCTTCACATTTATTAATACCCCTGTTCATCAGGCCATAAGACCAGTTTTTTGCAGCAGCTCGAAATTAGTGCATTCTGGTCTCTACCTTTCACAGTACCCATTCATACTCCCAGGTGGAGAGAGGCAATTGTAGTTAAGTGTCTTGCCCAAGAACACAAGCACCATGTTTCCCGTCAGGGTTCAAGCCCACGTACCACGGCAGTGAGTCGAACACCGTAACCGTTAGGCCACAGCGCTCCACGTGATCATATAGTGACGTCAGTTTTTCGACTGTTGCAATTGGTCAATTCATAGGTGTATTGCAAAATGGTATTGCAAGAGCGGACTCAAATAAATGTGAAAACAGAAAGCAGAGATTACCTTGAAGTTGGATGTCTTGATTTCTTACCTTGCATTGTTTCACAAGGCGTGGTCCATCTGATTTTTTTTCTTCTATTAATTAGTCATTGTTTTATATTTTAATCACTAATGTTTTAGATTCGTGTTAAACTTTTTGTCTTTGGTAGCAGATGGACTTCGGTAATGTTATCTACATAATGGAATGAAATAAAACTTTGTTTAAAAATCGTCGCGAAATGTTGCTCTCTATTTTCCTACTACTCTCCTGAAGACGGTCAGAGCATACTGACCAGAACGCCGAGTTTATACCTCTGGTTCTTTTCAGAGCCATTGCCTTAGTTGAGAAATTATTAGCACATGGTGTTTCCGCAAAGCTTCAATTCATTCATTTTCCTTTTAGTTCCTCGTTCTTCCGTCCATGGGATCCGCCATTTTGGATTTGCTCTCAACTCCATAATGTCCCACATCTCTTTCCGGTAGCGGCACGAGACTGCAATCAATAAAGTCCAATAATAGGCCTGTGCTCCGCAATCTACGAACATGCGTGAGATGTAGGCCCATCTGGAGCAGAAAAACAAATTAAGTTAATATCACAGATTTTTTTTCTCTCTCTCTCTCTTCAACTGTTTGGTTGTTTTGTTGATGAAGGCATGGGTTCGATTTTGATGTCACTCTGTTGGTGATTGATATACCCATCGTAGAGATACCAACTCGTCGGCTGGGGACATGAACGAGTTAATCATGAACGTGGGAGTTGTGTGGAATTGTAAATTGGGAGATGATAACAGGGATTTGTACAGATCTCTAGTTTATGGAACATGGCTTTGGTAAACCCTCAGTTTCATGGGCGTCGGCAGCATTTTTTCCGAGGGTGGGCAGAGCATATTTTTCCAAAAATTCCTAAACTTTTTCAACATATTCTCAATCCACCATTTTTTCGAGCGTGGGCAAGGGAACATTTGCCCTAACCCCCCTCCCACTCAAATTAACAGCAATATGGCTTCTTTTTCTTTCCCCTTTTCCTTGTGAAGCGCCCCCCCCCTCCCATTGCCACCCCTCCCCGCAACGCCCATGCTCAGTTTAGAGATATATGCGTGTGTTGTCTT
>JASAOE010000472.1:0-11644 GCA_029964075.1 Patiria pectinifera
AACTATACACTTTTAAAATTGGCCCTAGTTTTATTCTGTAGCAATATAGATAAGATATTTTCATATGTACTTTTACAGTAACTCTTCCTGCTTCTTTTGGTGACATTTTCCCTGGATTAGTTTTCATGCATGACTGCACAGGAGGTCAGGGTTGGATAAGGAAGAAACAATTTAAAAGAACACAACCATTGTCTAACAAAGAGACAAAACAGGATTCCATTAGCTTTTAAACTTCGTGTTTATTTAAAACATTTAAATTAAATTAAAAAGGCAATTAAATTCCACGGTGTCTTAGTCCTCAACATGGCCACCATCTCGTTCAATGGACATAGCTGGGCTCGACGCATCATTCCTGCAACAGCAGGGCGCATCACCTCCCCGTCTTGTCGGAGAATGTCGATTTCACGAGTTATCCTTTCCTGGAAAGTCATCCAGATTTGCCTACTGAAACTCTTTCAAGCAAGATCCACAAATCTGAACTGATCATGCATTCCATGACCAGAACCAAGACATTGGTTGTTCTTTTAAATTGTCTCTTTCTTATCCAGCCCTGACCCGTTGGTTTTAATTGTCTCCTGTGCAGTCATGCATGAAAACTAAGCCAGTAAAATGTCACCAAAAGAAGCAAGAAGAGTTACTCTAAAAGTACATACGAAAATATCTTATCGATATTACTACAGAAAAAAACTATGGCCAATTTTAAAAAGTGTACAGTAAAAAGAGTAGGTGAAATTGAGGTCTTTTTTGTAGGGGTGGTATTTATTCTTATGTCAAGGGCGGATCTAGCTTTCAGGTTCCATATTCCAATAAGTTTGGCAGCATACACCACACTACTTGTGCGTGTCAGTAAATGATTGCAGTGAAACAAACGGCACTGAACATGATGTACAATCTTTTTGAAAAATAATCCTTCCCTAAATAAACCCCTTTGCATCTTGGTTAAGTCCATTGGGCAAAACGAACATTTAAAATAAGGTTACTATACTATACTATTTTATTTCTTGGGAAACATCAGCAACGAAATGCACACAGCTGACCGAAGTTACAAAAAAATACATAACGAAAGCTTTAGATGAAAAACAAACAAACAAACAAAAAACAAAAACAACATACCATTCAGCTCCCGAAGGATTACCCAAAAGAAACATTGTCGAGGGGTTCTCCAAGCTGAATGGTATACGTGAATACAAACAAAACACCAAGTAATATAAACTTCAGTGCCAAGCACCTTTGTCTTCTACGGCGTGGAAGTGAGCCAATAATTTGATGACTCACAACTCTCTAAACACGATCGATAACTTTGAAAATCAAGGAGCTCCTTCGAAAACAACGAATCCTTTTGCCCTGAGCTTTCCCTTTGCCCCACGCAGCTAAAAGTTTACAACTAGCGCGTCCAAAGTTACGTGGGAACCCTATCAGCTTGGCTGGTAAGAGAAATCCGATTGCATCTTAGAATGAGACAACATCATGCAGTCCAGCTCATGCCCCACTAAAATTCAATAACAATCGATGCCATATATTGACTGTCCAAAGCTGCAGATCATCGCGCATACAGTAAAGTTCGGACGGAGAACTACAACTGGCCATACGTTATTTTCACCACTCATGCATAGAGAGAACATAATTTATCCACATGCACAGCACTGAATCCTGCTATCGTTTGATATAAACCCGCGTGTGGTGATGTTCGTTTATATAACGCGGTCCAGCAGAGCAACTTAACTTGAATTGTAAAGCTGATTAACTCAGGTAAGATTGTGACTTCCCATAGACCTATTATGTGAAGTCGTCCTTCAGCGGTGCGTATTAACAACTGTTGGTTTTTCCAACTACATGTGTTCGACTTAATTTTGTAGATAGGCCTACACCATGTGATACTGACCTATCTCACACGTGAAAGAGAGGTGCTTGGTTCTCTGGTACCTCAGCACACTCTCAGACAGTGTAGGCTTCATAGCTAACATCAAGTTGAAGTAGCTCTGCATCATGCAAAACATCATATCGCATTTGTTGCTGTCTCATGTTCTTTCCGCTGTGCAAAAAGAAATGTAGCGAGTGGCTGCCTTCTATCGCACCGTCCAGCCATGCTAGGTTTTGTAGTTGAAAGGTAAATTGTATGGTTTTGTATCGTTTTTGTCTGGCTTCTTATTGCAATGATGTATGGCTCGCTATTGTTTAGAAATTTATTGCCGCTTATTGAGTCAGTTTGTTCAATAGTTTGGATGATAAACTTTCATCGTGAGATGTTCGGTATTTCGTGCAGTGTAGTTAATACAGCGGAGATGGAATCGGCGACGTCTGCCGGAAATGAGAGGTGCCAATAATGACGGTGTAAACGGCAAACAAACCCATGAACTTTAGCAACCTTGTGTACCTTTATGAAGAAAAAATATGCATCTGTATAGTAGCCAAATAGTTTGCTTTTGTCAACTATTCTTTAAGAGCATTTTTTTTTGTAAAATAGGAAAGTGCAGGGTAGGTAATGTATATGAGTGAATAATAGCGAATAATGTGTGAGAGAGATCCATTTGCATGGACACGTGTCCTAAAACTGAGATAGGTTTTATGGTGGGTTGCTCTTTGTTGAGGTTTTGAAAACACCCTGTTGTCAAACCAGACATCTTGAACCACTTTCCTTTTATTTACCATTCCAACTGAAATGAGCGAATTGCATTTCCATCTTCCTTTCCATAATTACTAATAGACATTTGGGCGTACCTTAATTGTCTCACAATATACGTTACACCAGTCTTTACATGAGTTACACGCTGTAAAGTGTTATTGGATATTCAAAACAAAACCCTCAAATATAATGCACAAACGTAGTTATAATGAATTGAATTCAGTGTTTTTGAATCTAAAATTTACATTGAATTCGGCATTAATGGTACACGGCCGCATCTAGTTCCTGAGGCCAACTTCATTTAGTTCATAACTTAAAGAGAAGATACAACATTTGCAAACATCAGAAAACGAAAATGATCAAATTATCGCGAAATACCTTACTGGAATGTTAATGAATGACAGTCTAAAAGCATCCTGTAAAATCGTGGCTCCTGGTGTGCTGACATTGTCAAGAAAAAATGGTATTTATCCAATGCTGGTCGGCTGACCAGCGTTGGAAAACCGGCTAATTGTGTTTAAAAAATTGCTTCGAATTTTTCATAATTAGTTATTCCGCATTTTCTTTGCAATTGATTACACACCTGTGAAGAGGTACACGTCTGCTAGACTGATTCTCTGACCTTACAATTCCCAAAGATCTATTAATTGCTCCGTTTCATCTTAAGTGGGGTCTGGGAACCAGACTGCAAGAACATGATTGGTTTTCTTGGTTTTTCCAATATCCATACAAGCCCAAACGTGAAAAAAAATTCATTTTAAACAATATTTGCTATAACATACTAATCCTAATCCTAACTAATCCTCCAAATCCATCTATTTCTGAAAAATTGCAGCATAAAATTAAGCAAATGTTGTGCACATTCCTTTAAAAAGTCAAGTTGTGTACATTTGAACACTATTGCTTCTTTACTTAGCATAGTTATAAAAATTTTCACTCTGTCTGTGTAGTAAAACTGTATATTCCAGACGGCACCATTGATTCTCATTCGGCATATAGGAATTAAAGATTGATTTTTTGTTCGGTCTCTCAAGCCTCTCCCCACTCAGCGATGCATGCATTTTGCATGTGCACTGATTTCTTTAATCCCATATCGCTGGGATCGTGGATGGATTAAGAACTTGTCAGTGGACCGTGGGGTCAGGAACAACGGCTTTATCCTGGGTAAGACCGCTGGTCACCTGTTATCTATATTATCATTAGTGGGTGCGTTTGTAGTCCAGGCTACAAATTACAACAGAAACAATTCTTTCACTACAATGCTTTCCATAAGGTCCCTAGAATGACATACTAAAAGTCCTAAGAAATCCAGAAGTGGTGGAAATATACCTAATTTTTGCCATGAGAGGGCCGCGCTGTCCTCTCTACCCATATTTGTCTGTTTCAGGAATGAACAACGGGTGCGTAAGCGACGTCCATTTCCATCACTGACTCTGCTGCACGACCAGGCCGGGTCTGTGGTGGTGGCTGTCACGGGCCTAGCCCCGAAGGAATTACTCAGTAAGAGCTTATAGAACGGCACAGGACCGACCCGAGGTCGGCACTGACCCGAGTCGGCCTCCGAGCATGACCTGAGTCGGCCCGGGGTTGACCCGAAAGTCAACCCGGGTGAGCTACTCGAACGGCTGTGCGGCTTCATGAGAGCAGAATACTTTGATCAGCAATAATATAATTATAATTTGCTAATCAAAAACAGTTGAGAATCAGCTAATAGCAATGTGTACAGTATGGTAGTTTGGCTGGTACCCGCTTTTCTGGCACTCAAAATCTTGTCCTTTACTATTTTGCGTTTGGAAGCTGGTGAGCATAAAATGGGCTCCCGCGTCACATTAATTCTCAAAATTGGATGCTGTAACGTCACACCGACTCGCAACAAGCTGTTCTAATCTGCACTGTATTTTGCGTATCATATGGTTGATTGGAAAATATTGACGTAAGTCTACAAAAGGAGAAATAAAAAGACAGATTTAAGATGCTTGGGGGCCAAACAATCAATACAACCGTTTTCTACTTTGGCCGTTGGCACCCTCTACTCACACGATGTTCTGGTTCGGGCTTATAGGCTACCCTCAATTTCAGCTAAGCTCCCAAACAATTGTATTTTTAGGTGACAGACATTTTTTGGAGTCTTTATAACAGAAATAATTGCATCATTTTTTTTTGGTTAAAATACAATAGGGCCAGCGGATTCTGCCAATGAGGTTTATGATGGACGCAATAATCAAACGTCCTTTGCAATGTCACATTGGTAGTGGTATGCCTGATCACAGGCTGCTACCATCCTTTTTGGTTGCTGATACCAAATTGAACTACACGTTGGATGCGCGGCACAAAGAGTGTTCGTGCGCATCTCCCAGCAGGTGTCAACCAAGGACAGCAAAGATGAACAGGTCCAGACTCGAACCGTCGTCAAATGGCTGACGTACTCGCCGCAAGGAAACCCCGGTGGACGGCGGCAGCGCAGGAAGACTATTACAGATCCCACGGGTAGGCTAGACGCACGCACGCGAAGAAAAGACCGCCCACCTCGTCAACCCGCATCCCTACGACTTCACCATATCACGAACGCGGACGCGTGCGCAAAGGTGCCAATCGCAACGATTTACGTGGACGCCCTGTGCCTCGTGTTGACAGCTCCCGGTGAGCAGTTACACCCGCACGCTGATCCGCAAGACCTGGGCGAGTGTCAGACGCGTGAAGGGTAAGCGGATCGTCACCATGTTCCTCCTTGGGCAGAGGGACGAAGAGACAACAGTTCGTCATAGGTCACAGAGAACAACCACTACCACGACATCATCCAGGAGAATTTCTACGACTCCTACTACAAACCTGACACTCAAGACGACCATGGGACTGCGCTGGGCAGCGAGGTTCTGGGCTCCCACAACGCCCGCTACATCCTGAAAGTGGACGTAGAGCATGTTCGTCAAGCGTGTACTCAGCTCTCGTTGACCGCCTGGACACTGCCCCAACACACCACCCTTGCGGAGGGTGCAACCTCAAAGACGTTACGAAACCCATACGGAACAGGCAGAGTAAGTGGTACACGTCTCCGGAAGTCTACCCTAACAAGAGACGTACCCTCCGTACCTGTCTGGACCCGCTTACCTAATGTCCGGAGACCTCTCCGCCCGCATCTTTGGTACGATCGCTCCGGAACGAGTTTCCTACCATGGGAAGACGCATACGTAGGTATCATCATGCACAAGACTGGCAAAGAGTGCAACTCACAGCTACAATGCGAAGTTCTGACAACAACTACCTGGATTACCGCAACCCCGAAGCAAGACATAACTTCGGAAAATTAACGAATGCATCACGTTTCATCTTGGAGGAGGACAAGGAGAGAACAAGGATACAACATAGTGATGGTTTTGGAACCGAGTGCGGATGCTCAACGACATCCCCGCTTTGGAAGTAACCAGTCCTGCAATCGAAAAACGGCAGACATTAGAACGTGATAGAGGGTGGTTCCCCAAAGCGTGACTGTATATAAAATTATTGCCTATTTTTAAGAAGACAAAAAACAAGTTTTGCGTGATTGACCGAAAACACCAACTTTGAAGACATGAGTGTCGTAAGCAGCTGTATCCTCTGTATATGCGGCCACAGACAAATTCAGAGTTAATGACACAAAACTAGACGATGCACCTAATTTTTCTTTCGTCTTGCATATTAACTGATTAATAGATTTACAGCAAATTGCCCAACTAGTGACTTCATGACAAGTTCCCTTTTCGTGGCCCATTACATAATGTGCATCCCGATTTTATCGTGCAGCATAATTATATAAACACCCTTTAGAATACACAAACATAATGGAGTTCATTAATGAAGATTACGGATTTGCAACAACTTATCAACTTGGACACTTTTAAATGTTTGACATCAGGAATCTAGTCGAACTAATTATACTTAAGCATTGTACGTATTTGACACCTGGACCTACTTTATTGTACATTTTCTCGTGCTGTGCCCAGAACATGTCTAATAATAAGAATGCGGTGGTCACTTCTTTGAGCAGTTCCTTGGTTGTTGATGTGTATACAGCAACAGGGGTAGAGGATCCGGAACCCTGGTCAGGCGATTTGACAGCTAGGAGGTAGGCTCATACTCAGAAATCAGTATCCAGGCCCGGATTAAGTGATTCGTAGGCCTCCTTCTTTTTCTTCCTCCATGGTAGGCCCTAGGCACCAGTGTTCCGAATAATGGAGAAGGAAGGAAAAAGGAAGAGAGAATAAAAAGAACAAAGTGGAGAATGTAAACAAGCAAACACCGCTGCCTGGCAAAAACTCCGCGAAGCTAAAAATCCTGGTTCTGAAACCCATGGCAAAGATTGTACATTCTGTCATGTCGGCACAAGCTGCCGCGCAAAGTCGCTTCATATACGGGGTTGACGAAAGCTACAGCTGTGCATATAACAAATAATAAAAATATAACAAATTCCGCTTATAGGATTTAAAGACCTCCCCGGGAGTCTGGGATCAGGGAACAGGCCTAAACAAGGTAGCTGCGCAAAGGTACTGAGCATGTGTACATGCAGATTTGCGACAATGAAATAAAAACATTATAGCTGGATTGAATTTTGTATTTTCGAGCAATTTTAAAATAAATTTCTGAACGATTTATACAGTACAAGCTCTCCTAATATAACAAAATTGATCATTCTTGCAATTGTCCTCTGATAGAAAAGAAAGAAAAATAAAGTACAAAAAGTTATGTGGCGATGGCCAAGTCTTCAGGAGTCGGACTTATGACCCTAACTCAATGAGCCCCTTACCGACTTCCATATAGAACTCTTCTGGGACTCGGTACCCGGCCCACCACACCTCCTCCCCTGTCCATCCATGTAACTCGAAAGTCAGGCACCGCTAAAGGGAGGAGAAACGAGGTGGCATTCCTAAGCCTTTGCTGCCGAGTCAGCAAAGAACTCCCATTACCTATACGCAGACGCCTTAACCTGGACTTCGCAGACAGTCCCAACTTGTGAAGTCAGCTTACCGGACCGACGGAGCTAACTGCTGTTGGTAAATAACGACGGGAAATTAATACTCTTAAATGACCAGAACCGCGGGCAGTCGAAACCAAACATACGACACCAAGCGGCTTCGAACCCCCAACCCTGGATCCGCTGTCAGACAGCTTTTAACAACTAGGCTGTTTCAGTAGGTGCTTTTTCTTCTTTGCGTTTAAAACATAATCCTTATTTCCGCAGTGGGGGAGTGTGTTTCACAGCTGCACAACAAATGCATCAGCATCGCGCTTTGTTACATGAATTACGTAACTCTTTTCTGCAGACTCCATTGCCTGCAATGATTTAATTAATTAGCCATAATTCCAAAAAGCCTTTTATCTGTACTTATTTAATTTCTTAGGTATGTTCAGATTAAGAAATGTTCTGTGCATGTACCGAGTTTCATAATTTTCGTCACTCAATGGCCGAGATTCTGAGGGGAATTGGGCGGACCTTCTCCCCCCTCCCGCCGGCTGCAAGATTTTTTCTCGCAAACGACATCCGCAGCCATATTTTTAGCGCCCTCTACGATAACTTTTTGAAATGCACGGAGGTATATAATTATTTGTTTCCCGCGTTTGGCGAGTAAATGCGAGAGCTCAGCCGATAGAAAAGTAGGATTTTGCACCGCGAGATTGCGGATTCGAAGCTCAGTTTTGCACCTGAATTTTTTTCTTATTCTCTCCCGAGGCTTTGGAGGATATTTTTTTAAAAGAAACAAAGTCAGAATTTCAGTAACGTTCAAATTCCCCTTTTCCCCCTAATTTTATATTTTCTTCTCATGTTTTCATAAAAGTTAAGTCCAAAACGCCATGGCGTTATGTGGATGTCGTTTGGGGGAGAAAACAATGCCTCTCACCCGGAAGCTGTGAGCCGGTCAAAATAAACAGGCTCTTTTAGGGTTAAACAAACACCAGATAGTTACATCTTGGATCAAGGCTATACAAACAGCAATATGACGACTGAAAATGAAGTAAAACGTGACATAAAAATTGAGGGTTCCACTGGAAAAATGGCGACCTTTAAGTCAATGAGCTTCTCATTCAAAACTAACTACACGAGATCGTAAGCCGCGGATTTTTGAAAAACGCAAAACTGGCACACAGTATGGACAACATTCGGCGCATTGACTCATTGAGAACCGGTGAAATCCTAGCAACGGATCAATGAGTTCGCAGAGAGAAGACTTCTACTTAATGGCGCATTTCGGCGCACAATTATATCAACATTCCGCAGACACAAAAGGCTACTAATTCCACGTCCATTGTGAAGGGAGGCGGCAGACCCTCCGAATATATTACATCACATTAGTCATTGTGTACGATCAGAATGTTTCACTGTAAGTTCGCCCAATAGTGACAGCAGCGACGGATTTTTCTCTATTAAACATGTCAGTAAATATTCCGTGTGTATTTATGTACTGCAATGTGGCCTGTGAAAAATGTGGGGCGATCAGGCTCATTCGTGTATTAGTACAATTCCCCTAATTAGGAAAAACACAAGAAATAGTATGCCTATAGTAATCTGAATCTTACTATTTTTATGTCTCCTGGATTTAATGAAACACAGCTTTGTCAAAAACAAATATCATCAAAACTACCAACAAAAAGCATAAGAAGATGAGGGATTAGCAGCAAGAACGCATCATTAAAACCAATTCCTATTTCCCATAGAAAGAATAATTTATTATGTACAAAAACTAACACAGGGACATGAAAGGAACACAATGTCAAATTGAAATCATGAAGTCATCTTTGAGCAATTCTTAATCTCGTTCATGTTATCAAGACTATCCCACTACAGCAGGTGAATAAAAAAGGAAACCAAAAGACTTGGGACCATTTTCTTTTTCTCACAATGTTAGGGATGTATGTGAATTGTTTTCGTTTTTGCTGAAAGAACACTTACCATTTTTCTGTGATCCTTGGACAGAACTTTAAAACGGTGTTTGTGTTCAAAATTTCGTTAACTGGAAAAAGTACATGAGTGATTTGAATGATTCTTGTACTAAAAGAAAGCTTATGAATTGGGCTACATCCTTGATTTTGAAAGTGCAAACATACAGAAGTTAGTTAAAAATAACATGATCCTGATTTGGGGTTTCTTTTTTTTTTTTACTCACCCTGTACATTCCAAGGTTGACTTTGAATGACTCTTTGAAAAGAAAATTGATAATGACTGATAAATCGCATTCAAGTAATTTGTTTGAATGATATTGTCAATTCAGATATTAGAGCATTTCATCGCAACAATGGTCCACTTAAATGGAACTTCGGCCTCGGTGTTTCCGTAGGTTTGTTAATTAAAAATCATGTCGGTCTTGACTGTTCTGGATGTATTGTACACTCAAATACGAGATGTAAATATAAGTAATATTTTTGTGTGTACAAAAAATAAGCAGGCTTGTTAATAAAAAAAATGCAAACTCGTGGTCAGCGATCACTTCCCGCTCTGGCCGTGTTGCATGAAATCGATTCCTGCCACAGTGCAACGCCCATAGCAAATATGGAACCCCGAACATTTGCTCAATTTTCCGGAAACAGACAAACAGACCATTCGACCGACCGACCGACCACCAAGTGACAAGTAGAAGCTCCCGCCAGAGATTAAACAAGCTAAAACTGATGCAATTACAACGATAATCTAGGCTTAAATTGATAATGTCAACATTGATCGTGTTTTATTTTTGGAATAAAAAGGTGTTTTTTTTTTTTAAATTATGTCAACTGAGTTCTTTATATTAAATTTAAATAAAAATATTTCACACACAGTGGCGTAATCTGTGTCGGTGAGGGGTTGACTAAAGATCCCAAACCGTGTAAGTTCGAAATGTGGGTGGGGGGGGGGCGGAAGGGAGGGTCTTTGTCTTGCGCGGTTACGTCCCTTAACCTTACATCAAAACCGTACATTTAAAGCTTTGGTACTGTTCGTTCTCCGTTTACAGAACTCTGCGTATTTAATACTTGTGGACTATTGCAGAGTTTTTGCTCCACCACAACAAATCTTGGGGAGGACGATCCAATCGCCCATCCCCCGGTCGAAAAGTAGATGGGCATATCCTCTCACACCCCGCCGATAGAATGCCACGAGTTTATTTGAAATAAGATTGGCATCCGAAATATTATCGTTAGGGTATACGTTTCGTGTCATGTGAATATTAAGTCATTCACGATGGAATGTAGTGTCGTGTGCATTCTGGATCGGATTTACGAGGATAAAAATAATACATTCAACTGATATATACTCATTTGTACAATTAAATGATCAACTCACAAGTCTGATCGCAAGTCTGACCAAAACACAATAGATTTGACTCTTTTTTGGGCCAATCTTTAAATAAATTATTAATTAATATTTCACTAAACGTCAAGATGGAATGCTGTACGAGAAGTGATCACTCATCCAGAACAGGAATATCGTTCAACTTGCGCACGTAGTTCCAGACCATCAAGATGTTCTCTCTGTTCTCCTCCTTGTCCTCGCCCAAATGGAAGGCTACACTCTCGCTGATCTTCCGTAACGTGTCCTGCATGTTGTCGTAATTCAGGTAATTGGAGTATTTACCATTGAACCTCGGTTCCACGCCGATGCGGTGCATAATGATGCCCATGTAGGCGTCCTCCCAAGGTAGGAAGCGCACGTTCAAGGAGGTGCCGAAGATGCGGGCGGACAGGTCCCCGGAGATCAGGTAGGCAGGCCCGTCCAGGTACGGCGGGTAGGTCTTGTCGGGGTAGACATCCCTTGACGTGTACCACTTACTCTGCCGGTTTCTGATGGGCTCTGTGACGTCCTTGAGGTTTCCCTCAGCGAAGTTCAAGGTGGGAGCGGTGTCCAGGCGGTCCACGAGATTGTAGACGTTGACAAACATGTCCACGTCTACTTTCATGATGTAGCGGGCGTTAGGGCATAACTGAGCGGCCCAGCGCAGGCCCATTAGTGTCTTGAGCGTGAGGTTGTAGTAGGAGTCCAAGAAATTCTCCTGAATGATGTCGTGGTAGTGGTTGTTC
>JASAOE010000473.1:0-25000 GCA_029964075.1 Patiria pectinifera
GCGACAAGCATGCGACTGACTTGCGACAAGCATGCGACTGACTTGCGACAAGCATGCGACTGACTTGCGACTGACTTGCGACTGACTTGCGACTGACTGACCTGCGACTGACTTGCGACTGACTTGCGACTGACATGCGACTGACTTGGGACAAGCATGCGACTGACTTGCGACTGACTTGCGACTGACTGACTTGTGACTGACTTGTGACTGACTTTCGCCTGGCTTGTGACTACCTTCGTGACTGAATTTTGATTAACTTGTGAATGACTTGTGAAGACTTATGAGGAACTTTTTTTCAAGTTACAGGAAACAGAAGCAAATTTTAAGCAAGCATTAAACAAATTATAGAACTATTCCTGCTGAAATGGAATTCGGTGATCATAAAAAAACTCTTAATGATAGAACTTGAGATAACTTGACCTGTGTGGCAAGAAAATTAAAGCAAGACACATCAGATTAATTATAAAAAAGAATATACTGATGCATACTGATTGGCTCCATGCAAGTACGTCCGCATCCATTGGAGCAGCATTTCTGTTCACCCATACAGCCGCTATCGCCGTTACATTCTTGAACACAGATACCAAAGCCACCAGACTCAACAACAGGGCACTGTCCAGGCTTGGGTTCTGCAGGAGGAGCTGTGTGGCCAGAATGTAACAAGCAGGATAAAAAAAATGAAGACAAAGCAAAGCAAGCAGACAATAAGTACTGTAGTCAAGTCTATCACAAGTTCGGTCACAAGAAAATCACAAGTCTTGTCAAATAACGAAAGAGTGCTTTTGTGCAAGTTCATTTGTATACCTGTGTACTTGACTGAGACTGGATGTTTACTGTCTTGTGCTTGACTAGACCTGTGACTGCTTTTGGCTGTCTTGAGATTGACTTGAGATTGACTCAAGATTGACTTGGGATTGGCTCATCCTTGACTTGAAGTTATCATGTGATTATCTTGCGAAGACTTTACTTCAAGTTTGAAGGCAATAGAGGCAAAGAAATAAGGAAGCTTGTTAAAGATTGTACATGTAGATATACTTTTTTGAAAAATGAAGTTTGAATTATTTGTGGTGATCATACAAATTTAAAAACCTGTATAGATCTGTGCTTGTGGTTACTAGACCTGTGTGGCAAGACAATTAAAGCATGACATAACAAGTAAATCATGAAAAATATAACAATTATGCATACTAATTGGATCCATGCAAGTACGTCCGCATCCATTGGAGCAGCATTTCTGATCATCCACACAGCCGCTATCATCGTTACATTCTTGAACACAGATACCAAAGCCACCAGACTCAACAACAGGGCACTGTCCAGGCTTGGGTTCTGCAGGAGGAGCTGTGTGGCCAGAATATAACAAGCAGGAAATCAGGGCAAAGCAAGGCAAGCTTGTAATAGATTATTTATACATTTATATTTCATGAAATGAGCTTTTCAATACTCCAGGCATCAATACAATTACAAAATTGGAATTAAATGAGTGTGTGCAGAATTTTCCTGTAGAGCAAGATACTTAAAGCCAGACTGAAATTAAGTACAAGATTAAAACAGTGGGGAAAATGCATACTGATTGGATCCATGCAAGTGCGTCCGCATCCGTTGGAGCAGCATTTCTGATCATCCATACAGCCGCTATCATCGTTACATTCTTGAACACAGATACCAAAGCCACCAGACTCAACAACAGGGCACTGTCCGGGCTTGGGTTCTGCAGGGGGAGCTGTGAAGCCAAGAATTTAACAAGCAGGAAATCAGGGCAAAGCAAGGCGAGCTTGTAATAGATTATTTTAACATCATAGTTACTGAAATGAGTTGTTCGATACTCCAGGCAGCCATAATATTACCAAATCGTAAAATGCAATGAGCGAGTGCAGAATTCTCTGTGACGGCAAGATACTTAAAGCCAGACACATTGAATTAAGTACAAGATTAAAACAGTGGGGAAAATGCATACTGATTGGTTCCATGCAAGTACGTCCACATCCATTGGAGCAGCATTTCTGTTCACCCACACAGCCGCTATCATCGTTACATTCTTGAACACAGATACCAAAGCCACCAGACTCAACAACAGGGCACTGTCCAGGCTTGGGAGTGACTGTGAGGCGAGAAAATTAAAAAGCGCAAAATGAAACCACCGGACATGCAATGACAAAGCAAAGCTCAGTTTACCAATCTTCATGATTTTTTAATCTGTTTTCACCACTGAAGGGTGCCACTGTCCAAGGAGCCCATTAACAGAGAAGTAAGAGAATTATTTGCTTTTAGTTTTTAGAGATTATTCCAGCCCATTCTGTATTGCAATCTGTGCATGTGTACTTCATGACTTGCAACTTAATAATTCGAGGATAACCACAGAAAACATACGTACACAAGTCAATGGTGGACAATAATAACTGGGTATATACAATCTGCAATGCAATCTGGAAGATGATGCACATAAGTAAGAGCATTGAATATTCACTAAAACATTTTGCTGTCCAAAGTTTACGGAATTTTGTGCAAGCACTTTGCTTGCGTATGATTTTGCAGATATGTGTACATGGCAGCTTGATTATCTTGGCAAGACAGTTTGGTGCACAAGTTTAAAAGTTATGTTAGTTATATTTTTAGTATATTTATTTGGGTAATTCCAGCGTTATATAATGTTCAGGGATTACATTTGAAAATATCTTTTTGAAGTAATATATATCCATCATCTAGTAATGGTCAAGGAGATTACAGACTAAGCGTTTTGGATCATTTCTCTGAATCATTAACTAGATATCATGGTTAAATGGTTCCGTCAGACATTAAACTTCCTTAATTCGGGCGATTCACAATGCAGTGAGCCACCAAGAGTTTGCCACGGAGAGTTCATTTTTCCCAGTGCATTGTGGGAGATGGTCGACAAATTCGCAGCGCGGGACATTTGAAATTGTTAGTTTTTTTTCTGGTCAGTAGTTTCGTAAGCATATGATTCGAGGATCTGTTTGCCCTTTTCTCATTCTTATCAATATGGTGGTTTTTTTTTGTAAGGCAGCAGACCGCTATGCTCCAATCTATAACATACTAGCTCAAGTTGTCTACTGACACTCATTCAAATGGACCACGTTTCGTCGACCGTAAACCTGAAAAATGGACTCTCCATGGCAAACTCTTGGTGGCGCACTGCACTGTGAAACGCCTGAATTAATAACACTGGAATAGCCCATCTGATTTATTTGCAAGTTTTGGATTTAGAATCACAGGAAGACCGCTAACAACTTTAACACATACTGGTTACTGGCATTGTGCACATGCGGCTATCGCAGGCCATATCGCAGCACTTCTGGGGCCCCTCACAGTCACCGTCCTCCCTGCATTCAGTGACTATGGCTAAGGAGAGACAGGCCGGGCTAGGCGCGGGGACTGGGCATTGGCCAGGCTTGGCAGGAGCTGCATAGAGAATTAAGCTTTGTCCGAACAACTTGGCTACGGCTAGAAATAACGCACGTGTCTATGTGAAGTGGCTGCAGCCGCTTCCCATAAGCGCGTGTGTGATTGTAAGCCGTAGCCATGTCATTCAGATGCGACATTAGTTCAGCTGCTAGGCTCATTTTCATGAAGCTGCTAAGCGGAAAATATATTGCTTAGCAAATTGATGTGCTAAGCTATGATCAGATGGACACCAGTCACAAACAATGTAAATCTTATGACATTATGGCTGGTTACCTGTTTTTGCTAAGCAAATATTTTCTGTGCTTAGCAGATCCATGAAATTGAGGCCTGGCGGTTAGTTGCAAAAGCAAAGTAGAATCTGTATAGGCTTCGGTGCGAGTTACAAAAAATCTAAGCATGTAAAGACCTCTAGTTAAATACTGGTTAAACAAGTGATGAACAGTTAGAAGAAAATGATGTTTAGATTATAAAATTAGTAATGACAGTGCTGCCCTTGGTGACACTGGATAAGATCTGTTAATTGTTGACACACAGCAACGCAAACGAAAGAACTCGATTACACAGCATCAAACATGAACAACACAGATGGAGTAAGAGATGACACGGGATCTGCTGCCTGTTTATCAACCACAAAACACATGATCACTGAGTTATCGTTTGAATCAGTAACCCAGGTAACACAGAGGGAGTAGGTGACAACACAGGATCTGCTGACTGCTTATGAAATACAGAACACAGAATCTCAAACTTGTCAATAGAGTCGGTAACACAGGCAGCACAGAAGGAGTAAGTGGTAACACAGGATCTGCTGACTGTTTATCAAACACAAAACAGGATCTTCAACTTCTGAATGGAATGACTGACACGAATACAGAGGGAGTAAGTGATTTCAAAGGATTTGTTGACTCTTTTGTCACACACAGAACACAGACTCGTGATTTTTTTTAGTGGAATTAACAACAACATCGAGGGAGTATTAAAGTCATGATACAAAGCTTGGCTGAGCCCCAAAATCCATGATTCAAATGTGTGGGATACAATGACAAATGTTGACAAGTTTAGTTGACGAAAGTTCAGCAACGAAGCAACGTACGAATCAGCGCCTGCATGCACTGTAACCCGCAGCCATTGGAGCAGCACTTCAGACTTCCAAGGCAGCTCTGGTCGTTGTCGCACTGGTCTACGCATATCGCAATGATGCCTGCTACCGGAGATGGGCATTCGCCGGCTTTGGGTTCATCTATACATGCAGAGAGGCATTAGTTTGCAGCAGGGCACAACATCAAGTTAAAAGGGGGAGAATACCTTCATTATCATCAGTTCAATCAAAACAAGATAGTGTTCATTTGTTTCACATCATGAGGCACAAAATCTGAGTACAAGTACCCGAGTATAGGTACCGAAGTAGGAGTATCGTGAATTTGAGTCCGCGAGTACCTAAGCAAGGTGGTTCTCCAACCACGCATCTTGCCTGTTTTCTTTTCGATTTTTTTGATATATGACCTTTGACCTTGGTATGTGACCTTTGATATCATGATCATATGAAGGTTGCCATGTTGCATCTACGAAGTTTGGTTGCAACTGGACTTCAACTTTTTCAAATGAGACAAATTTTACATTTTCAGACTATTTTACAACTTGACCTCAGATGACCTTTGACCTTGGTCTGTGACCTTTGACATCATGATCATATGAAGGTTGCCATGTTGCATCTATGACTCAAGTTTGGTTGCAATTGGACTTCAACTTTTCAAATGAGACCAATTTTACGTTTTCAGCCCATTTTACAACTTGACCTCAGATGACCTTTGACCTTGGTATGTGACCTTTGAGATCATGATCATATGAAGGTTGCCATGTTGCATCTATGACTCAAGTTTGGTTGCAATTGGACTACAACTTTTCAAACAAGCCCAATTTGACATTTTCAAGCTATTTTACAACTTGACCTCAGATGACCTTTGACCTTGGTATGTGACCTTTGATATCACGATCATATGGAGGTTACCATGTTGCATCTATGACTCAAGTTTGGTTGTAATTGGACTTCAGCTTTTCAAATGAGACCAATATTTTTGAAACTTTAACCAAAATACCACATACATACATACATACGTCCGTACGTCCGTCCGTACAGACATAATGATTGCATGGTCTCTTTCCTGAACTTCGTTCAGGCGAGACAAGGCGAGACAAAAGTACTCAAGTACGAGTACCAAGTACAAGTACTAAAACACTGCCAGACTGATATGGGTGTTCTCGTATTTGTTGTTTATAAAAACCTATACTTACATGGGTTTGGTACCAGGGGTTGTACTGGCCCAGCATCTGTGGCCGCCATGCACTCAAAGCCACAGCCGTTGCTGCAACACTTCTCCCCCTCAGCGCAGCCATAGTCGTACTCGCAGAAGTTGGCACAGGGTCCCACGGCTATCTCGGGTAATACCGGGCACTGGCCAAGCTTAGCCGCTGTCCGGGTAATGAAAATTGGAAATGTTTTTGGAATTGTTTCCACTCCTGGCTCATGGACATTAGGTAATGACAATAATATAACCAGTAATATAACCAAGCGGTAAAAAAAAACCTAAAAAAAAAGAAAATTGATTTCAAACAATGCGCTGACAACAGTTAATTTTTTAATTCATTCTCATTTTGAAATAAAAAAAAAGTGCCTATTGTATAGACCGATCCAGACACGCTGTCAATTCTATCACAAAGGCCCCCTTCAATGGCGGAAGCATTGTGCTAGCTATTGTTCAGATAATCCGTCATGGGGCAGTTGCTTTGTACAATAGCATACACAATGGTTTCTCCATTGAAGGGGGCCTCATGCGTGTACAGTGATCACGTGCCTGGATTGTCTAAGGAAACTACGTGACTTACGTAGAGGTTCCACGATGACGGGATATATACAGGCGCGACCACAGCCAGTGTAACAACAGATGTTTCCGCTTTCGCAGTCCGCGTCCACCGTGCATTCTTCAGGGCAGATGCCAGTTTCCATCATGGGCAGGCATTCACCATACTCAGTATGCACTGCAGAGACAAACAAATCTAACAAGTCAGTGTGGACTCAAGGCACCAGTACCACCCCCCCCCCAACTTTTACAAAGAGAGAGAGTTGGGTGGGATTCTGAAACAATTTGCCTTGTTATGACTTGTTATGATTGATGATGAATTGTGTTTGAATTGTGATGACTTGTAATGACATGTAATGACCTGTAATGACTTGTGATGACTTGTGTTTGACTTGATTTTGTGATTGAGTAATGATGACTTATGCTAATTTATGAAGACTTTTGATCGACTTTTGATTGACTTATCACCGACTTTTGATGGACTTGTCACCGACTTGTCGCTGACTTGTGACCGACTTGCCGCCGACTTGTCACTGACATGTCACTGACTTGTCATTGACTTGTCATCAACCAGTGATAGACTTGTCATCAACCAGTGATAGACTTGTCATCAACCAGTGATAGACTTGTCATCAACCAGTGATAGACTTGTCATCAACCAGTGATAGACTTGTCGATGACTTGTGATGACCGGTGCCAATCTGTGATGACCTGTGATGACTTGTGATGGCTTGTGACAACTCTACATATTGACCTTCCAGACTCCTAGACCAAAAGTTGAGACACCTACCATTGGGGTTGTAAGCGGGCATACATCTATGTCCGCAGCCGTTACTGCAACACTTCTGATCATCAGGGCAGGCATAGTCATCAAAGCACTCGTCAGTACAAGCACCAGCCATTCCCGTCATGTCCACTTTGGGACACAGGCCTTCCTTGGGTCGATCTGGATACAATGTATGAACAAGGATTAAATGTACAAGTAGGGTTTGGGTATAGCTAATCAATGAAGAGCACGATTAAAGAAACAAGACTATGTTTGTGTAGTCAAGCTGTACCAGTTTACAACATTATTTATACTGAGTGACTCGGGGAGTCAGTCAGGCAGTCAGACAGTCAGTCGGTTGGTCAGAGGACAACAGGGACAGTAGGCTGACGCTTCAGTTCCAGCAAAAACAGTTTTGATTTTCCTTTTTTTTAAAATAAATAATGTGGACTCAATATAGACAAGAACAGAACTCAGATTTTATTACAACCCATCTTGATTCAAGTTCATGACGGATATTGAGTAGGAAAAAAAACATTAAAGGGAAGAGTTAAACACATACAATGCATCAAATTGACAAAAAAAAATATTCTTCTGTTTTGTTAAACAACTTCAGAGTTCACAAAATTCTATTTAATGGATTCAGCAAGGCTAAACAGTTGGTACAATAAGCTTTAGTAGTGACATCATGGAAATGAAAAAGTTCACTTTCGCTGTTCGCAGGGAGACTTGAATTATTGCCTAAACTTTTACCATGAAAGTACATGAAACGAGTAGCATCAGACTAATGCACCATTGGTATGGACGCTACAAGAAATACATGAAATGGCAAGCCTCATAAATCTGGGCCCAGGGAGGTCTATAAGTCAGTGATGTAGTCTTGAGACCGGTCTCGATCTCAAGACCACTTTTTGCTGGTCTCAGCCTCGGTCTTGGTCTCGCTACCCTGTGGTCTCGGTCTTGGTACACTGTGGTCGCAATATTTTTGCTGGTCTCGAGTCGAGACCAGCAATATGCAGCGTTTATCGCTCATAATAATGTTCACATTGCGTTTGTTGTTGTCGTTCAGTGTCGTTGGTTATCATGACCAACATTATTTTGATTTTTCGTCTCTCTGTCGATGTAGTTATCACTGCAGTGTGACAGGCCATAGTTGCTCTTTCATGCTATATGCTCCTTGCTATATATTCCAACGTTAATATAAAAAAGGATACAAGTTCAAATAAATGTCTAGACATGTAATGAACTTTTTATTTGTTAATTTGTTATTATTATTATTTACATTTATTCTATGTACTATCCGCAGTCCCAGACCATCTCGATCTCGGTCTCTCTTGAAGGTCTTAGTCTCGGTCTTGGTCTCGGAACTCTGGGCCTCAGTCTTGGTCTCAGACTATCCGGTCTCGACTACAACAATGCTAATCGTCTCAAGTGACAGTCAATCAGTGAAATAGGTAACAGGGCAAATTCACAACTGAAAGTAAGACTCAGTGTGTGAGTGAGTGAGTCCGTCAGTCCATCAGGGTCCAATTTCACGGCGCTGCTAAGCACAAAAATTTGCTTAGCACAAAAAGAGTCTGGCTTATAAAAGCCAAAACTCCATGTGATTTTCATGCTAAGCAAACAACATGTGAATACTAATCATGAGCAATATACGTCACATGGAGTTTTGGCTAGTAAAGTGCATTTATAAGCCAGACTTTTTTGTGTGCTAAGTACATCTTTGTGCTTAGCAGCGCCATGAAACTGGCCCCAGATAAGGAAAAAGGGTACATTAGGCTGGCCTACTTGGACCGGTAAGCAATGGCGACCATTAGACTCACTTGGCGGCAGGACAGGATCCACTTCAAATGGCGGCGTGCACACCGAGTTGCAGCCATCTTGACAACACTTCATGTCCCCTTCGCAGTTGTAGTCATAGTAACACTCGTTCACTATCTCATCGTTGTTGCAATTGAGTGCTGCTCCTGGGAGTTGCGGTTCGCACATACCTGCCTTGGGCTCTAAAATTTCATAAAACATCCGAAAAAAAAAAAAAATTAAAAATAAAAAAAATCTGAAAAAGAAAGAAAGAGAGTTTGTGCTCCAAGTAAACCAAGCAAAGCACAATACAATGCTCCCCCAACTTTTATCCCTAAAAAGGTCTATTTCCGGCTTGCGGGTGAAAATTGGTAACTTCGCGATGTGTTTCTGGCTCATACAGCGAGTGAGATCAATGCGAGTCGATGGACTGAAGACATTTTTGAATGATGGTGGCATCCCTTGTCGTGACCAGCAGGGGGAATTGCAAGATTTGGTTGTGAAAACGTGGACAAGGTGCGATGTTTTAGAACAGTGCGTGATAGCTATGTAACAGGATCGAGCGATGTCAACTTTTCCCCCAAAAAACAGCGCGTTCTTTCCTTTGAGCCCTCTAAGGGACAATTTAGTGGTACTATGAATCGCTGTTTGGTTGTGTTTGAGTAGCTCACTCGGATTGAACCGGGTTAGCCCCGTGCCTTTTGATTAGCTCTGACATCATTCTAGGGGCTCAACCGGTCCAGACCCTGCTCGTGGAGCAGAGACAGTGTTGGAAACATGTCACATGCACGCGTTGTTCACTTAAAGAAACGGACAAATGTGGCGGCCGGAAAGCGGAAATCTGAAATGGACTAAAAAATAAACCTTATTGAAGTCTAAAGGTAAATATTTATTGAGTACATTGCGACTTTAGAGGCTATAATTCCAGCCCAACTTTGTTTTTGTTTTTCAATTGACGGCAAAGCAGTAAATCTCAAACTAAACCCATGCGTGTTTTTTCAGTGCAGTGGCTATGGCCACTGCTATGGACATCACGTCAGGATCGTGATGGACCGTGGTTGAGCGTTTGATTAGCCCGGCTGTCGTGGGTAACCCGTCTGCCTGTACCCGAGTTGATCCAGGTCAGCGTATCCAATATGTGTTAGCCACATGCACATGATGGTGCTTCACCAATTGGACTGTTACCGATCAAAAAGGTTCAAATTTTCAATACCTGGTGGGTTCTCAAGGGTGAACGGTGTACACTGGTAGCCGCAGCCATTGAAGCAGCAGATGAGATTGCCAGGGCACTCAGCATCATCACCGAGGCATTCTCGCTCACAGGGGCCATTGTCATCGATGTACGGCAAGCACTGGCCCATCTTCGCGTCTGATAGAACGACAAGAAAATAGAGTTTAAAACGGTAGTCATTGGGGAACAGTTGGTGATGGTGTTGTTGCATGACTGTTGGCACAGGGCCCTGTTTGCATTCTTCTTCTGGTTCTGCTCAGCACCACCTCATCGATTACACTTGTGGTTCTAAAGGGTTCTCGGAGCCTTACCTGTGTATTTCTTGGGACTGATTGGAGGGATGCCACGCGGGACGGATCCGCAGATCTCAGTGCACTCCGCAACTGTCGCGAATCGGTTGACGTTGCCACCGCAGCCCCCGTATCGAAACTTCTCGCACTCTCCCGATTCTAGATTGTAGCCGTATGGGAAGCTTAAGGCCTCACACAGACCGGTCACTAGTGGCAACTTGCAGAGCTCTGGGCACAGAGAAGATAGAATGGACAAGTTTAAAGGATCATTTGCATTTATCCCAATAGTGACCAATTGAGACTGCCTAAGCCCGTTTTGGTAGGATGCATCCTCAATCCTGCAAATTCCCTCTAATTGCCACCACGTCAAAATCCTCCAAGATCGTCAAAAAAATCGCTGTTAAGACCTTGAGGCAGTTTTGATGATATCTAAAAGTAGTACGAATGATATCTGGGTCATTCCGTGTCAAATCACCCAATGGGTTAAACCCCACCTGTCTGTGATCGTGTGGGGCACTGGCCAAATTGGGTCTTAACTTAATATTTAGAATATGTGTCAATGCTCAAATGCCTTTATATGCTTCTTTCCATTACGCTTTCAGTTACCGCACTTCTGTGTAGGTGGGGCTGCAGGCCTGCACTTTTAACATTTCAGCATTGCCACCACAAGTGTTCTCTTAAAGACATAGTCCATCATTTATAATTTGTGCATTGTGTTCGTTTGAAGCAACAAAAGTGTTCAAAATCTAATCAAAGATACTGAACAACTAACCTAATGAAGTTTCAGCTCAGCTTCAGCTGTATATTCCTAGAAAAACGGCATTCTAGGATCTCAATTTCAAATCAAAAGTTGCTAAATCATATCTTGAATTGTTTTGAATTGCAGCTTTACGTGATGTCGTGCACTGATCCGACGAATTATAGCAACCGCATGCGCCTGTGCGTCATGCCTATGCTTGCGCGCACTGCGCCAAATAACAAAACAAACTACTAATTTAAATTTTCCTACGGTGCTTCTTAAGACGCACAGTTGGAAATGCCTTCTTTGTTGATTTCTCCAAAATGAGAGCTTGCCAGAAAGAATAATTTCACAGGGAGTTTAGTCCCCTTACTATCTTTCAACCAGTATGTTTTTCAACAATAATTACGCCAGTTACTTTTTTGGATAGCTGCAAATGATGGACTCCGGCTTTAAAGAAACACCACAACATTCACTAATCGTATTACCTGGCAAAGGCACTTCCTCTGTAATCACCACGGGAACTGGTTCCCCGCATCGCTGCATGCACTCTTCCATGGTGTCAAAGTTGTTTGCATTACCAGGGCAGCCGCCGTATACGAACTGCTGGCAGGTCTTGGATTCTGGCACGTAGCCAAACCTGGGGAAGTTGCCGCGACACCGACCAGTTTGCAAAGGCAGTCCGCAGATATCTGAAACATTCAAAAGTAATTAATTAAACTATTAATTCTACAGAACACTATTTATATGATGGAATTTCTCATTGGGAAGATGTAAATTTAATCTTGCGTTTGCCCTTCACTGATTGTGATTGTTATAAATGCAGTATACTCAGTGGTGTGCTAAGACTTGCAAGAAAAAACTTCACAAGCTTACTCGGGGGGGACTCGAACCCACAACCTCCTACTAGTGTAGACATATCGTTGCGGTTTGTGGTAACACCATGTGATAATAACTACTGTCGCTCGTTAGATATTTAGTTCTGATAAGAACTTTGTCCTGCTTATTATCAAATTTCCCTAAGTAGTTTTTTTAGTTCTGACAAAAACAGTCCTGCTAAGTTCTAAAAGAACTTGATTTTGGTCTCAACGTTTTGACTAGCCTGCTCTAGTCATCGTCACGAGAGACGTCTTACTGATTCAAACCGGCCAGCCGACCCTGGCAAACTCAGTGGTCAAGTGGTAAGACACAACGCCACACTGCATGTTGCAGTCGTGGACTTTCATGTGCGCATGTAGGACACTAATCACAACAGTGGGATTTTTCGAACTGTACCTGGTTCAGAGGTGTCGACGATTGGCTCCAGTGGTTCGCCCGGTCCGATCGCGGGATCGACGCCTGTTTGGGGTTGCTCTAAGCACGCCTCTTCGCAAGCCTCAAGGGTTTCAAACCTGTTGTCGTTGCCGTCGCAACCGCCATAGATGAACTCCTCGCATGCACTGGTGCGGAAGTTGTAGCCATATTTGGGGAACCTGCCTCGGCATTTGCCGGTCAGCAGTGGCAATCTGCAGCGATCTGCATATCAAAATAATTGAACCCTTTTCTTAGCATGGGCGACTTTAGTCCACAAGACACTTACATAAGCTTTCATCCTAATGTACGCAAATTATATGCAGGACTAGACTTGTTCCTGGTCCCTCCACTGTGCTTTGGACCCATACGGTGGGAGAAGGAACCAGTCCACAGGCATGTAAATTAGTTTCTGTCTGATTCCTGGCCACTGTCGCAACAATAATGTGAGCGCTTAACTAGTGATGTGCATTGGGTCGGAATGACGAGGCCAAACCGACCCGAGACATTTATTTCATAACCCAAATCCGACCCGATACCGAATTGACTACCTAAGACCGACCCATACAGACCCGACCCAACAACAATTCAAAGAAAACTGACCCGAATCGACCCGAAACCGAACTGACCCGAAAAAGACCCCGAATATCTGGTTTCGGCAAATGTGTCCACTTATGCCGCCAAAACTAACCCGTTTCACGTAAAAGAATTTTGGCTTTCATTAATTGAATCATGCCATGCGGCACTCACAACATCTAAACTAACCCATTTCAGGTAAAAGAATGTCGGCTTTCATCAAGTGAATCATGCCATGCGGCACTCACAACATGACCTTCTGGTGATCCTACATGTTATAGACCAATCGAGACAGACCGTAAACCATTTTTAGTCGCATGCGCGCAGTGACTCTGCACTAACAAGTGCACAATTTGAATTTCCCTTCTGCTTCGTTTTATTTCGGTTTGTTTCGGTTTATTTCGAGTTTTTCCAAAATGGCTTAACCAACCCGACCCGACAACGCAAAACCGAAACCGACCCGACCCGACTAAAATGATGGACAAACTGACTCGAAACCGACTTCGGGTCGGGTCGGGTCGGGTTTGCAAAACATAACGCGGAACCAACCTATTGCAAAATGGCAACAAGGCTACCTCTGTGTGCAATTTGTGTGGTGATTAGTTTCGATTAATAAATACATACATTACTATGCCCCATCCTCCTTACTACGCCACTTGACCATTTTTCTTACCTAGGTGCACTAAGATTTCTGGAATGTCCACTGTTGCTGCAAAAAACAAAAAAAAACAACAAATAATTTCCTTTTGAATATAGACAAACAAATTGTAGTTAGGGGGAAAAAAAAAGAAAATTCAAAGGCGCACGGGAATATGAAAAAAGAAATCATATCAAAAATACGAACAATTTGAAAATTTCATTTTTAAAATGAAATGTACAAAAAACACCAACCATGAAATCCTAGAAACTGACAACTCCAAGACCAAGGCCAAGACCAAGACCAAGACCTTAACTTCTCAGACCAAGACCGAGACTTTCACTTCCGAGACCAAGACCTACACCTCCGAGACCAAGACTATAGACTCCCGAGGCCGAGATTGTGACCGAGACCAAGACTTGCATCAGTAGCAAACAATATGAGATTTGTTCCAACTTCTGCAATATCACTTGTTTTCATATTGGTAAAAAATTAACTTTTTAATCCTTATAAGGTGGAATTTTTTTTTTTTTTTTAGTTCTTAATCCTTGCAAAATGTTTCACTTATAAAAAAAACAAAACCTACAGGAAATATAAGGCTGACACGTTTGTTTGAAGAACAGCAGTTTAGGTTGGGAAATCATTATGGCAAGATATCGAATATTAAGACAACACATGTACGAGTTAAGAAAAAAAACAGATCTAAATTCACTTTTTTTTTTTATCCTCTGGAACGGTCTTCTCGGGTCTCGTTTATGGTGGGGATACATAATTAAAAAAAAAACACCCCAAAAAAGCTTTTGAGGTTTCTCCTTTTTTGTGTAATTTCTTGTTTCCACTGTTCGTTCTGATTTACAGTCCAAAACATGCATATTTACGTTCGCAGGATGTCTATCATGTTTACAGTCAATTAAATCACAAAACAAATTTTTATTATGACCAAAATACTCTTTTCCAAAAATCTGATTTGTTTGCATTTGATAGCCGATTCATCATGGAGCGAGTGACTCTATAAACAGAATAATAAGAGTCAGTTGCGTTTGTTTTTTAGACTATTCTGAGCATGTTATCATTGAACATTGACAGAGATTACGCGCTCGCTTGCAACACCGTTTCTATGCGAATATGTATGCGGCCAGATGTGCGCGCATGTGTGTGCATGATTGTTCAAAAGTTTGCTGATCATCTAGGGTATGCACGCGTACGGCGCAGAGCAAAATTGGCATCATTAGTGCAGTGTGCTATTTTCAAAAAAAATAATAAACAAATCTTTTCTATTTACTGATTTCATATTGGCACAAAATAAATTCTTACCGACACAATTGCCACTCTCATCTTTGGAGAAGCCGAATGCACAGTCGACGATAGCACAGAAATACGTGCCATCCACATTTTCGCACAAATTACCGAGACCGCAAATGTCAGGAGTTTCACTGCACTCGTCAATGTCTGTTCCAACATAAAATATAATAACATCAGACATCAGGGGTGCGTTCCCTCACTGGAACACTAGTTTGAACATTTGCGAGTCCCAAGTGGAACGGAAAATACCATCGGTAAATCTGTTGTCAAAATGGCGGCGCACAGTGCTTGCTACAAGTATCTGTGCATTGAAACCTCATTCAGCAACAGGGGGCGCCCTATTCCAAGACTTCGCTATTGTGGGGCCTACCTAGAGTGGGGGGGGGGGGCACAATGCCCCCAGTGGAAAAGTGGGAGGCCCAATGGCCTCTTGGCACTACAGTTCCGCCACCAGTGTCAACACCCCTCTGAACAATAAAATCAAAATTTGCCAAAAACACACCTGAAATGGGTTCCGGACATATTCTCTGCCATTCTCTCTGAGGAGGGAGGTAAATGCCTTACCTATGCATGAAAGGCCCCCCTCTGGGGACAGCACAGCCTCGTAGCCTTCATCACAGGCCTCAGCTCTACAGGAATAGCCCCCAGGCGTGTTGAGACACGTTTCTCCCTCTTCACAGGTATCCACCTCCTCACATTCGTTCACATCTGGTGAAACAAAAACACTTATTATCTGGATATACCAAGAAGGTTTTCAAAGTCTCATATTTAAGTATCACAACTTTATCATCCTAATGATCTTTCAAATTAAGCATTGTCACAACATCATCTTTACAAGCGCCACATTTTGGAACAGTCAGACAAGTAGTTTTCTAAGTACATTGTATTTGAAAAAGGAGCGTCCAATTGTGTGATGCACAATGAGGTCATCATGGCATCAATGTTAACGTTAAAATTTGTATTAGTAGCAAAAGAGTAAAAGGAAAAGGAAAAAAAAATCTGCCGTCTTATTTTTAAGGTCTTGCAAATTCAACAGTGATAATGACACATTTTATGGAAGATTTTAACAAAAGACACCAACTCTCAACTGGTGTTTCTGCATCTTGGATCTCCAATAAGTGGCATTATGTATTTTTTTCTTTTTTACTGCTTTTTGCTTTCTTAAAGGAAACATGACCAGTTCATTGACAAAAATATACATGATGAACAAAGGAAAACAATTTTTGATTTTATATTTTTCTCTCATCCAAATGCAGGAAGGAATCACTTTATGTGAGAACTAAAAGTGTTAGAAATTCATTCTTATCTGGGCGATTCCGTAAATTTGGACGTTCATGACAGACACTCTAATGAGCTGCTGTTGGGAAACCGAATGTGGTACATCACTAATATTTGATGTCTATTGAGAAGAAAACAGTCACAGACCAAACTAAGCTACCTTTAATAATGATCTTGTATGTTTACGCCATGTGGTAACACGGTGTATTTTACGCAATTGCCCGTATCTTAACTCTAGCCTCACCTAAGGCTACAAAATACTACTGAGTAGTAACCTGTAGTATGCATTTCTTTCCATACAAGTGTGCACAACACATGTTGCATTCTGTAGTATTTTGGTCCTTGACCCTCAAAAAGCCCTTAGGACGTTAGGGTTTAAGTGGGCAATCTTACCGGCACAGCTTCCGTCCACATCTTTGAAGTAGCCGACGCCACAGTCGACAATAGCACAGGCGTAGCTGCCCATGCTGTTAGCACATAAGTTACCAGGTCCGCAGATGTCTGGGTTTTCAGCGCACTCGTCTACATCTGTTGGCAAGACAACATGGGTATACAATTGAATAATTTGGTAGAAGCAATGGAAATCGGTCTTGGAAGTTTTTTCTCCAAAATCTGGCTTTCATGAATAAGTTTGTAGAGTACACGTAGTTATCACAAGCGTATAGAAGGGTCATTCTGTGCCAACTGTCCTGGCCCCACCCCCCTCAAAATAGAATAAGTCCAACTTTCTTGAATTTGAAGATGTAAAGATATTTGCCCGGTGTACATGCACAACAAATAAAACAACTTTTTGGATGTCTCCATGTGGGCAGTAAAAAAAGTATTCTTACATTTTAAGAAAAAAAAGTATTCTTAAATTTTGAGAAAAAAAAGTATTCTTAAATTTTGAAGAAAAAAAAAAAATTCTTAAATTTTGAAGAAAAAAACAAATTGTTGTTAAAAAAGTGATTTTATATTATTATTGTTTGAGGACAACGTTTTCACCATCATTTGACAGGAGATGCTTGCATGTTACTCTTATGCCTCAGGCATTAGTTACATCACAGATCAGTAGTCAAGCAATGGTCTTTGTTAGAACTTGCTCCCGGTCTGTGGTTAGTTTTACGCACCTTCACATTGCAAGTCTGGAGTCATCCTATAGCCATCGATACATTCCACTTGCAACCTCAGGCAAGTAAAGCTTCCCTCGGTGTTGGCGCAAGCGCCAAACGGGCCGCAAATATCCGGCGTGTCGCACTCGTTCAGATCTACCAATAATATGGGAATTTTTGTTACAAATTTTGACCTGAAATCAGGTCAGAAGTCCCAGTGTCTTCAATGGTCCATCTCCATTGACATCTGGGACAATTTCCGGACATGGTATCGTGTATAAGTTGCAGGATTCTGAACAACTTCCCTGCAATCTGCCCGCAGTTAAGTTATCAGAATAAGCGAGTCAGGCAGTTGCTAAAAAAAACACCAGAATTTCACGGAACATGTCCGGGACAGATGCAGTGCTTCTTTCGGGAAAATAGTGAATGATTTTACTTGTAACTTGTCCAGAAGTGGTCCCAGATATGAATTGAGACAAGCCCTAAGCCAAACAGGACCAAGTTTTGAAGAAAAAAAAATTCAAACAACTACCCTAGACATATTAGACAAACGCTGCACAATATATTCACCAAGCACGATTCCCCAAGGGCTGCAATTGATGTCCTATAATGCCTTGATCAATCACGCTCGCTATGCACATGTTGTCCCCCATGGTGCGGCGTGGACGAGGCTAAATACCAAATCCGAAATAGTCTATGGACGCCGTGCGCAAGTACCCCCTCAGTGGTGACAAAGAGGGAGTTGGGGGAGACCACTGGGAGAGACATTCGAACACATTGTTGAAGGCGCCTGACGCTCACGCCAAGACGCAACAGGTCTGGGCACATTCATAATATAAAAAATCATGTGTACTTTGCACAATACGCGCACGAACCACTACGCATATGGTGTGTCCCTCCAACTAGGGCTTTCGGAAGTGATTAAAAAGCGCCATCTTCTGAAACTGCTGAAAGATTTGGAATGGTGTTTATTTATTTCACATGCAGCAGAACCCTTTACCTTCACAGTGTCCGTCGGCAGAGATTTTGTAGCCTTCGAGGCAAACCAACTGAGCACAGATGTAGCTCCCGTCCATGTTGGTACAGATTAAATCTCCCTTGCAGATATCGCGATACTTGGCGCATTCATCCAAATCTGCAGTGGTAACAGAATTTGTTTAAATGCATTGTAAATCACTAAATTAGAAAAGAAAAATGTTCAAATGCTTTGGTTTAGAACACCAATAATGAAACTTCAGTGCTGTGATCACAGCTTAATCGCAAGTCATCTACTGTCGTGCCACGTGACAAACTAGGTCACTTGTTATTGGGTAGTGATTGGCTTATGACTGACTGGTGACTGACTTGCGATGGACTGCTGATTGGCTGGTGATTGACTTGTGAACGACTCGTGACTGACTCGTGATTGAATCGTGGTTGGCTCGTGATTGACTTGTGATTGACTCGTGGTTGACTCGTGGTTGACTCATGGTCGACTTGTGATGGACTTGTGATTGACTTGTGACTGACTCATGATTGACTCGTGGTTGATTCATGGTTGACTTGTGATTGACTGATTGACTTATGATTATGACTGACATGTGATGACTTTTGATGACTTGTAGTTGACTTGAAATCGACTTGTGATTAACTTGTGATTGACTTGAATGACTTATGATTGACTTAAAGAGTATTATTGGCTTATTATTGACTTGTGATTGACTTAAAAGTGACAGTTGATCGAATTATGATCGACTTATTTGATCCGTGATTTGACTGACTGACTTATGATCGACTCCTGATTGACTCCTGATTGACTCGTGATTGACTCGTGATCGACTCATGATTGACTCCTGATTGCTTATGACTGACTCGTGATGGACTTATGACTGACGTATGATTATGATCAACTTGTGATTGATTTGAATGACCTTATGATGGCCTCAAGAGTGACTTATTATTGACTCATGATTGACCAGTGAATCAATTACAATGTTGGAAAGTAACATGTCTGCTGTACTGTCTTTCCAAGAGAATGTTTTTCAAGCGAGGTAAATTTGGAAACAGTTAAATGCAAATTCTATGTCATAAAAACTGTACACAGGAATACAGCACTCATAAGTCAAAACTTACTCGTGAGTACTGTATCAGCACATACATCTGTTTCTCGGTTTTAATAACCGATTTTTAATTGAGCATTCATAAGTCATCACTAGTCAAAAACAAGTCCTTCAGCATCAGGCTACACAAATAAAAACATCAAAAAGGTACTCTTGTTGTCATCGCTACCTCCCCCCCCATCAGTCACTTGACTTATGACAGACTGGTGAATATCTTGTGATAGATAGGATTTAAAATCTGCCATGCAACACATTTGCAATGGTTTCAAAATTTCCCCTCATGTGTCCCAATTTTAACGGCCATCTTGTTCAGAAACTGACCCATGTTCCTTGTCACAATTATACATACCGACACACTGGTTTCCTGCGTCGGTGTCAACACAAGTGTATCCCTCATCGCACGTTGTGCCGTCTTGGCATGCATCGCCAACAGGAGCTGTTAGTTCAAACAAAAGTTGCCAGAAACTTTAAGGGCTATGACCAATACACCTAAGATATAATGACGTCGCGCTTTGTGCACTTTCCTATGGGAACTTGGCGGATCTCGTTCCCAACTGGCTTTCATAACAAAGCATACATGTAAACATCATTCGCTCTTTTCACTCTTCCGTCATGGGCATGCAGAGCCTCGATCTGGCAACCCAATAACTATAGCCGGTTCAGTGATTCCCGTGTTGGGGTTCAGATCACTGAACCGGTTATTTTTGTTGTGTAAAGTTGCCAGATCGAGGCTCTGCATGCCAAATGGTGCAGTGTGAAAAGAGCGAATTGTGGCTTTGGTCGATAGAGTATGCATATCGGACACACCTGTAGCTCTGAATGTACATGTAGGCTCGAGTGTAATTTCTGAGCAGAGGCAAGAGCCAAGTTCAATTCACTACCAAAACAATTTCTCTGATCAATAATCCTGCCAGGATCAAAATTTCAGGCCATCTAATCTTTCGGTTTTGTATACTGCAGGTCAATCCAGTCAGTAAGCAGTATGCAGCAGTTTTATACGTTTTCAATCTCACATTTTTCCCCGGATGCCTGTTCTACGCAAACGGTAAAGCAGGATCTACATTAGTTTAATTAGTGAGCGTACTTCTCATAAACCTAACATGCAAAGAATAAAAAAATATATCCACTGGGTCTAACAATAAACAACAGTGAACATAGGCACAGAATTCATATTGTGCAGAAGCCTAACAAATACAGCTAACAGTCATGGGGGAGAGACAAGCTTATTTAACTCACTGATACATTTCTTAACACCATCAGCAAAGACTCGACCCTCAGGGCATTGATTAAAACCTGCAGGGTAAACAAAAAGACACACGTATCAAAAATACAAATAATGACTGCAATAACTGCAAAACAGACATGAAGCTCAAGCCAGGATTTTGTAAACCTTAAAAGCAAAGACAGCTAAGACACCGCTGCGGCAGACAAAATACTTGTTAAAAAAACCACCAAAAATTTAATAAATAAAAAAGACTTACTAGAGATATCCAGATTGTCAATGATTTCCACGTCAGAGACTACGGGGCCACCTCCACCCAGACCCAGGGGGCCACCTTCCCTGAAGGGACCCAAGGGCTCCGGCTGGAATGGCCTCCTGGGGTCAAGGAGTATTGGGGGCTCCTTGGGCTCCTGGGGGTCCTCATCCTGAAAGGTGGGGTCCAGATAGAGGGGGTCTTTTGGGCAGGGTAGTTTCACCATCTCGGATAAGGACAGACCTAAGTGGAAATTTGGAAGAGGAGAAGAAAAGAAGAAATCCTGAGCATGGAGAGTTTCATTTAAAAAAAATAATAATCAAACTTTATTAAAACAAAGATTGAAACAACATTCAAGCCTAGGCTACTGTCTGTATAAGCAGAACATTACAAGGCTGACAATAGAATACATTCAAGACTAACAAGGACAAAACAAGAACAATTTTAAATTAAAGGGAATATGCAACATTTTCTTTTGCTGTAATTTTTCAGAACTGGATGGATTTAGGGGTTAGTATTTTATAGCAAATATTGTTACACTGACTTGTTTGAATTTTTGAGTTCGCAGATGCTGGAGAAACTTAGAAAAACAATCATATTCTTGTAGTCTGGTTGCCTGACCCCGCTTCAAGATAAAACAGAGCAATTTATAGATGTCAGGAAATTGTAAGGTCAGAGAACCAGTCTAGCTGGCTGGTACCCGTTCGTAGGTGTGTAATCGATTGCAAAACAAAATGCGTTATAACTATAATAAATTGGGAGCAGTATTTAAAAAAAGTCAGTTTTTTCCTGGAAATTGAAGCCAAAATGCCACTTTTCTTGTAAATGTTAGCACCCTAGATGCCACGATTTTTACAAGATGCTCTAGACTGGCAGTCATTAACAATCAAGTAAGGTATTTCATGATAACTTGGTAGTTTGTTTTTTGATGTTTGCAAATGTTGCCACTTCAATGTTGATCTCAACATTTGTGATGAGATCAAGCTAAATGAGTCGTTTGTCGGGAATTTTCATTTGGAGATTCAGGCCAAAATAGGGCCACTTCATCACATCTCTTGGTGTTCCGACTTCCTTAATTTTTGAACTAAAGACGGTATCAGCATGCGGTTTTCACAGCAGTAATGCTGAGATTGTGCTCTTTTCAAATCTGTAAAAAAACCCACTTGACCAGGGTCGACAAATTACTCATTTAGCTTGATCGCATCACATTTTCAAAATGTTTTCTCTCTGAAAATGTTTGATTACTTAGAATGTGTGAAGTCTCAAAAAGGTCTCTATTACAATACTGGCATCGGATGGATAACGCAAAACGGGACTTTTAAAGGGAATGTACAACATTTGCTTTCGCTGCAATTTTCAGAAGTAAATGGATTTGGAGTATTAGTATGTTATAGCAGATATTGTGAAACTGACTTGTTTCACGTTTGGGGCTTGTAGATGCTGGAAAAACCAAGAAAACCAATCATGTTTCTGTAGTCTGGTTCCCTGACCCCACTTAAGATGAAACAGAGCAATCTACAGACTTTGGGAATTGTAAGGTCGGAGAATCAGTGTAGCAGGCTTGTACCCCTTCACAGATGTGTAATCAATTGCAAAGAAAATGCGGAATAACTAAATATGCAAATTTAGGAGCAATATTTTTTTAAAAGCCAGTTTTCTCCGACCAGCGTTAGAAAAACACCAGGAGCCACTATTTTACAGGATGCTTTAGACTGTCATTCCCTAACAATCCAGTAAGGTATTTTCGTGATAATTTGATCATTTCGTTTTTTGATGTTTGCAAATGTTGTATTTTCCCTTTAATATGAAGGGAAATTTCTGAATGCATTGCTCACTTTGCTCATAGTAGTCCATAATGGTGACTGCTCCGTCCTTGATGTCCTTCACGTCAATGCTCTTCTCAATGCTGAACACAATGCAGGTCTCCTCAGCCGTCAGCTAAAATGCAGAACAATTATTGAGTGTTTGGAAATCAAAGGGATGAGCTGACAAAAATGTCTAACTGGTCTATTGGTCTCTTTACCACGATGGTTTCGTTTTAAATTCTTCAAAACAAAACAAAACAGGTGAAAGGGTGCTCCTAGCAACATATACGGTCCAGGCCCCCCTCCCACAACCCCTGCCCCTCCCCCACTTTTCCTTTGATGCCCCCCCCAACTTTCAAAACTTTTCAACTAACACCAGTAATTTCAAACTACTTCCTCCAAACCATGTTGCTTTTGTATAATAGCTACAGAAGACAGGGTACCAGACCACACTAACCTCATCAAAGTAGAAGTTGAGCATCTTTCCGTCCACCTCCACCTTTCTGAAGGCCTTGGTCTGGCGCCTCAGTCCGTCGGGTGTCAGGGTGGATTTCACTGGAATGAACCCGGTCTGCAACTTGACTCTCAAGAGGGCCATGTTGGAAGCTTCGTCATCACCGGTATAGCTGGAGAAAAAGTTGGATGATTTGTTCTTATCGTTGTTTTGTAGGGGATTAAAGGGAATGTACATCATTGGCTTTTGCTGTATTAAGAATAGCAAAGAAATGTCCATGTCACGATTAATTTTGCATTTGCAGTCTTAAAGCGTTTTACAATTATTACCCCTGCCATGAGACAAAATTTTCTGCTGTTTGTCAAGATCAGAGAAATCTGGTCTCTTAAACCCTCACAGGTGCCCACTGATATTCTTGGGTGGAGAGAGGCAACTGCAGTAAAGTGTCTAGCCCAAGAACACAAGCGCCATGTTTCACAGTGTCCATTATACTCCTGGCTGGAGAGAGGCAACTGCAGTAAAGTGTCTAGCCCAAGAACACAAGCGCCATGTTTCACGGTGTCCATTATACTCCTGGCTGGAGAGAGGCAACTGCAGTAAAGTGTCTAGCCCAAGAACACAAGCGCCATGTTTCACGGTGTCCATTTTCACTCCGGGTTGGAGACAGGCAAATGCAGTAAAGTGTCTAGCCCAAGAACACAAGCACCATGTTTCCCATAATCACTGCACCACAGTGCTCCACACTGTTCACTGTATTTACTCTAAGGCTTACCTTGTGCAAACTTGCATGGAATACTGGCTGCACCGCTTGGCTTTCTGGATTTCGCGCACTTCATGGGAGATGGTAAAGGCTGGCGTTGTCGGCTTCTTGGGGATCACATTGTAGCTCACGGCAGTCTAAAGTCAGGAAAATCAAATGAACATGAGCGCACTTTTCTTGTCCCCTTTCTTATGTTAGGGTAGACATGCTTTAAAAATGTTAAACCTACTCTCAATGAATTGTGTCCAATACAGTTTTGTAGTCAAGACCATCACAAGACCAGACACAAAACATATTTGTATTTGATTTGCTGATTTGGTCCAATTGTATTGCATCACGAGTGTAATCTTTGGCATCCAGGATTTACAAAAATCGTACATTAACAGGAACAGGAAAAGGTGGATCCCATTAACAGAACGACCCAAGTATGTACAGTGAGAATTAAACACCATCAGTATTGACAGAGGGATTTGAATACTTGGGCTTTTGGGTAGGAATCCAAGTATTTGGAGAGAAAATTTCAAATTTCATTTATGTGGGGGTTTAACAAATGAAAACCAGGCTACATGGGAAAACAAAACATAAGTCATAATTATGATGCTCGCGAGAGTTGCAGTTTCCGCCGTAAAGCTATAAAGCTCACTGTTCAGACTTGTATCTTGCTGTATTGACACACCCATGTGGTGGTATTATCGTGCGGACCTTTATATACAATCTGAACAGCTACTTCTGAGATTTAAATTTATTAGGCTGGGTTTCTGGAACGAGTATCCCGGTACATGTGTTTTTTCCCTTCAATCTGGTACCGGTTCCTGTACTACACTTGAATGCACACCCCTACATTTCTGGCATATCCACTTCAGCTGTGTGTCAAACCCTTATGTTGCTACTCATTCAAGTACTCAACCAGCACCAAAGCCCACCTTTCAGTGTATTTTGTAAAGGACTTGGGAAAACAACTGAACTTCAACATCGGATGAGTCATACTCCTGCTATCAGTTCAACCCACCTGCAACAAGGCACATCCGATTCCCCTGCCCTCAAAGCTGATCCGTGTCGGCACATTCTTGGAGTCCAGCGTCATCTCCTGCAAGATCAGCCGGTTGGGCGGGGTGACGCGGAA
>JASAOE010000474.1:0-75000 GCA_029964075.1 Patiria pectinifera
GAAGTTCACTTCTTCCTCTCGTGTAGCCTTTGAAGTTCGGATTTTAGTGTAGACACTTTGGAACGTTCCTGCTCTAAAGCCGCATGGAGTTCAGAAACCTGAAGCAAAAAAACAAACAAAGAAACAAAAAAAAGTATAAAATGCAAGGTTCATGAACTACGTGAGGGCTCTCCTTGAATCATTTGACTATGGCTGGTAGTAAGTCATGCATGTATTGGAAATGGCTTCAGCAGCTTGTGTGGTCATGTGTGTAATTGCAAGCCTGTGTGTAATTAATTGCAAGTCTGTGTGTAATTGATTGCAAGTCTGTGTGTAATTGATTGCAAGCCTGTGTGTAATTAATTGCAAGCCTGTGTGTAATTAATTGCAAGCCTGTGTGTAATTGATTGCAAGCCTGTGTGTAATTAATTGCAAGCCTGTGTGTAATTAATTGCAAGCACATGTGTAATTGCAAGCCTGTGTGTAATTGATTGCAAGCCTGTGTGTAATTAATTCCAAGCCTGTGTGTGATTAATTCCAAGCCTGTGTGTAATTAATTGCAAGCCTGTGTGTAATTGCAAGCCAAGTAATTTGGAAGCTGCCTTAGTCCACTCCAAGCCCTCCTAAATCTGCCAAAATCCAACTTCAGATTTTGTAGGATTTGGGTCCCTATGCAAGTTTGGGTTGAAAGAGAGACGGCACTGGCAAGCTATGCTACTTGATTGATTCCATTGTTTATTTAACATAACAGGGGTCAATTTCAAAGAACTGCTAAGCACATAAATCTATAAAGCGCAAAACAAAATTGCTTAGCAACAACGGGTCACCAGCCATGACGTCATGCATTGCATTTTGCTTGTTACTGACACTGGTTCCCAGTTGAATTTTGCTAGGCCCATTAATCTGCTAAGCAATTTCTTTTTCGGTTAGCAGCTCTATCAACTTGGGCCCAGTTTAGAACCCAAAATAGTATCATGTAAGATTCTTTATTTGTACGTGCACTGCACGTCGAAGTTCCTTACATACATTTGTAACAATATCAAAAACAGACTTTTCAAACAATTTGAAACATCGAAATTGCTTTTGAGCTTATTTTAACAACCAATTGAAACTGTGTAAATACTGCTTTACATGTTTGTTTTCATACCTCTGTAGTGAGTTCATCCTTCACTGCTGACAGTTCATCAACTTGCTTCAGTACCTCAGCTTTGTCTTTCACTAAATCAAAAAAGCAAAATCAAAAATATGATTTGTAATTGCAGATTCTTTGTTTTTCTCAAAACCAATGAAGTCAATGCTACTAAACAATACTGAAGTCGGAAGTGTTTGTTAGACTTAAATCAGTAAGTGGACTAAACTCCTGTGAAATTAATCTTTCTGGCAAGCTATCATTTTAAGTACTCAACGAAAGAAGGGTTTTTCACGGTGCATCTTAAGAAGCACCGTAGGAAAAGTAAGTAGTTTTTTTTGTTATTCAGCGCAGTGCGGCGCAAGCAGCACGCACGGCCTTTGCTATAATTTAATTCGTCGGATCAGTGCGCGACATGTTGGTTGTTCAGTATTCTTCATTAGAGTTTGAAAATGATGGACTATATCTTTAACAAAAATGTACAAAAAGAAAAAGGGAAAAAATGCAATAGGGGCCAACAGGACAGAGACACCCCTTTCAATTGTAATTAAAACTCATGATGAGTTTCGTTTTGAAAAAAGAAATCAAAGGAATACTTACTTTCTCCCTGGGCCAGAATGAAGCAGAGCTGTTTGTTCCTCTTCTTGACTTGTGTAAGTTCCACCTCATTAAATTCAAAGAAAAAAGTCATAAATGATTATGTGTATTTATAAAGCGCACGTATCCACCAGTATTGATGCTCAAGGCGCTACATCTTTATACCCTACTCGTTGGACAAGTGAAACACTCTAAAGACAATCTCAGCTCCCTGGGGAGTATACAGCTTGATGCTGCCATTTCAGCGCACAGCAGTTGGAATCAATCACAATAACCAGCTCTGCCCTCACAGGTACACAGTTAATTTACTCCTGGGTGGGGAGAAGTAATGAGTGACAAAGTGCCTTGCCCAAGGGCACACACACCATAACCCTAGGCTGGACTGCAACCCACGTCCTGCAAAATTCAAAACTCCAGACCACGAGAAAATGGCACTCCACCAAATAAGTTGGAGTATTTCAAACAACCCTGCTTTGAAATGTTATATCTTCCTACCTCCACATGGAAACTGACTAGGTGAATTATAACAATTTAAAAGTTGAACAAAAAAATTGACTGGAGCGGAGTTTGAACAGTTTGTTAGAGTACCAGAAAGGTTATCTGGAGGTCGCAGGTTCAAGCCCCGCTCAAGTCAATTTTTTTGTTCAAATTTTCAATTATTAAAATAATCCCTTTTAAAGTTGTTTTGGATCTGACTGCTTACCTTCATTTTCTCCATTTCCTTTTTCATGTCTTCTATTTCTTGGTCCCTCTTTTCCAGGTTGTCTTCTACTTGTATCCGCCTTACATTCTCTGAGGCTAATTTCTGATCCAAAAGTAAACAAAACAACAATGAATATGTTTATTTTGACTAAGTAAATATGTGCAAAAGCACGTGGGTCGCAAGCTTGAGTTAAAATAATGATCAGTAAATTGAACAGAACAAATATCTTCACAAAGAAAACTGAAATTAATTTTCAAACGAAAACAAAATGTGTCATTAAGAGAAAAAAATGTGTTGGCCAATTGTTAACAATAATAAGTACATTTAAAACCGGTTAGGGGCCTGGATGCAGATAATGGCCCTAGCTTCAGGCGAGGGTCATTATCTGCATTCCCATTCATAAATAGCTTTCGATAATAAAGGTAAAAAACTAGTCAAAATTTCACAAATTTCCGAAGATTTGTTCAACAATTTTACTTCATGTTTTGTAAAACACCCCTCTGGCCATGTTCATGGTATGTGCCTCGTGTGCGTCATGCTAAAATCTCTATGAATCTCTATAAAAGTCTTTTATGGAAATTGGCACCAGGTACTGCACGATGTGGCACAGAACGCAGCAATAGTTTACCAGCGGTTTAAAACCACCCACGTGACGGGCTCTCGACCAAAAGGAACTGGTAAACTGTCTCGGGTATTTACGAATGACCAATTTATACCCACCTGATTTTTCTTGCGCAGGGTTGCCCGTTCTTCTTTTGTAATTATCTCGGCTACGTCTTTCTCCACTCTGTTGAAGAACTCGGGATCTGGATCTGGTTTCTGAATTCAAAAAAAAAAATGCAATGACTGGCAATAAATCAGGGCACTTGTACTTTTTTAGGCAGTAGGGCTTGCCCTCCCTATTCTTTGGGCTCCGTGCACAAGTACCCCCTCAACGATAAGGGAGGGAGAGTTGGGGGAGACCACTTGGAGTGAAATTTGAACGCGATGCCAACGATGCCCGACACTCACGAGAAGACACTGTTGGGTTGCGCATATTCAGAATAATATTAGTCGTGCCAAGTAATATAAATTGCCCATTTATAACTTTCAATGGGGCATCAAATTTCACTAAGTAATTAATGGGGTGGAATCAGGCTCGCGCTCAGGTAGTACGCAAGAACTTTGGGCTCCTTTGACCCATAGGGTTACCAAAATGCGCGTGTGCCGTGCCACATGGACGTGGTTTCACCTCAAAAGTGGCTTCTAATTTTTTCCGCCGAATTAGTCTATATTGGTCATTGTAAGCTGCCAATACTCTGCAGAACGGTATATACAATTTGGGAGTCAATGGGGCTGTTCAATATAGCCAAATGTCAGTACAGCAGCGTTAGTTATAGCAGTGTTACTCTGTTTCTACATAATCTTTGTCATACCTTGGGTACTTCAATCTCATCTATGGCTCCGTTGGTGGTGCTCTGAGGTGCGGCTTGGAAGTCATGTAGGGACATGGCGTGGGGCTTGTCCTTGCCTTGTAGGTGTTTCCGTCGCTCTTTTCGGTTCACTACGGGCGGCGCACTCTCGAGTACCTCCTTGGCAGCCTCGCCTACTTCTTTTATGAACTTTTACAAAGAAATCAATGAAAAAAAAAGCCCTCTCATTATCAGATATAAAAAAAAACATGCATTTGAAGGGTCAAGGGTTCGAATCCTCCAATGAATACGGACTTGAGGCTTCTCAAGCATACACTATGCAAAGAGGGCAATGACAAATACATCAGTAACAAAAGCTGAACCAAGCAGAAGCCCCCAGAGTTCTGATACATATATAAAATGTGCATTTGAGGGGTTCAGGGTTCAAATCCCTATTGATATGGATTTGAAGCTTCTTCCTTGATCACGTCTATGATTCTTTCATGCACTTTACAAAGAGGTCAACAACAACAAAACTCCGATTCTCACTAGTGTTATGCATTTTTTTTGTAATTTAGTATTTGATTATTGGAACTTGAATATGATCGAATATTCGAATATTCAAACATTGACACAGAGATTCATTTTTTATGAATATCAATTACTATTTTTTTTTTTTTTAAGATAACTGACTAGCAGCTATTTGACAGATATTAAAGATGCAAATTAGGACTAATATTCCTCATGGAATTTCTTAAATCGTGCCACAAAACCGTGGCATATTTGACTAACAATAAAACCACCCGACTTATACGAACAAAATATGAGACGGCTCACATTTTTCGAATACTCTCGTTTGGTAAAATGCCCTAATTTTTTACAGATAGAACTTGCAATATGAGGGGTGACGGGTTCGAATCCCCAAATGGATATGTCCGCCAATGTCTTTCATGAACTGTGCAAAGAGGTCAATGAAAGGTTCTTTGATTACAAAAACTGAGCCAAAACCTAAACCGGACCCTACATTTCCTATAAAGCTTGATTTGATTTTGAGCGGCCCAATTAGTCCGGTCTCAAGCAACAGGGGCTATCAATGTCAAGGGATTGCATTAATAACAGTTCATTGGAATAGCTGGTCACTTGACCTGGGATTGCTTGGCTTGTGATTGACTTGCACAGACTGACAATAACTCTGCATCAGAGGCCTAGGGGGTTTGAAGCTGGAGATGGATATGTAGGCACAGTTTGGAAACTACCAAGACTGATGGTTTAAGCCACGTCTGCACACAGCATGTCATGTCCAAGAGGGCCGTGTGCGGCGAGTGTGTTTAGCGCATTGATCAGGGCCCAATTTCATGGCTCTGCTTACCACAGGATTCTGTGATTACGATCATCATTTTGTACTTACCGTGCTAGCAGAAACATTCTGTGCTAACCCTGTAAGCACAAACCCCTTAGTAACGGGATGTATGCATGTGCAGAAGAAAACATTTCCGTCAACCAGTGAAATACGCTTACTGTAAGCACGGAATTGTCTGCTTCAGTAAGCAAGGATTTTTCGCTAACGGTAAGCAGAGCCATGAAATTGGGCCCAGATGTGCAGCTACATCTCCCTTCTTTCCCCCTCTCCCCCCCCCCTCCCTTTTTTCTCTTTTTTTTTGGTTGGTGGAGGTATTTTTTTCCACACCCTAAAGCACCCCACCCCTGTCGCCATGCCACTGTCATGCATGCAGACACTTGGGCATTGTCAGTAATATGTATCAGACTAAACAAAAAGGCACCAATTATTCCATTTAATTGTGTTTTGCTTGTTTTGCTTTCAAATCAATGTCGGCTTTGGGACAGACAAAGTCAAAATATGGGACAGGGAAAGCCAAAATAAGCTGTGTGTGCAACAACTGGCAGGAAATGACCCATTAGCCTGGAATGGAGGCCTTGTTTGGCCAAAATCTCCAAACCATTGTCTGTCCTTTCACCTGCTGCTGGTGTTCGTACTCCGTCTTGCTGGCCAGGATGGCCTTCTGTAGGTCATCTTCAAACCGATCCTTCACAACCTAAAACAAAAACAACATTTTTTGGACAAAATTATTAAATTTGCCATGCATCAACATGTCTTAAAGGTATGTAGGATTTGTTTTCATGTGTTTTGTTCATTACCAATAATAACCATGGGCGTCGATCACTTCTCAGAAGTGGGGGGGGGGGGGATACCTCCCCCTGGTGTTTCCCTGTGGACTATTGCAAGCGCAGGGCGAAACGTTACGTTACGGTAAAATTTTGCAGCAGCAGCAGGATTCCAGTCAAACCAGTGAGTTTGGCAGTTTTTAGACATCATTTTACATTGAACAAAAAATGTGTAATTTTGCCGACGCACATGGAGCTTCTTTTTTGGGGGCCTAACGGCGTGAGATTCAGGACCTGCCTAGTAAGGGCCTTAGGAAAGTTTGGATTCTGGATGCTCTGTGGTGCAATCTGAGGCAATTCCTGAGCAAAAAGTTTTTTTTTGCAAAATTTACTTCATTTTCAAGTAATCTTGCTCTTTCAAAGTTTCTTATATTAGTTGGGAGCCACGTCTTATTATTTCCTTTTTCTCCCTCCTTTGGGGGAGAAGTTGGGCATGTTTCAGCTCCATGTATATTATACAACTTTTAAGAAAACAGTAAAAAAACAATGCACAACCTTTTGATTACGATCTTTTGATCTCGAAAACGAGTACTATTAATTGGAGTCCAAGTATCAACATTAGAGTATGAGTGTGAGTAAAAGTATTCTCAAAAAATGTCTTGAGTTTTACTCGGAGTAGGATTACTGAGTACGAGTAATACACAACATTGGTTTCAAATTGCAGTGTGCTGTTTACAGGACATTTGAAGACATTTTGCATGAGCAGGTAAAGCCAATCGGTTTACATTTTTAGAAGGGCCCAATTTTTAGATCACTCAGCAGTCTGGTGCCACAACCCTGGAGAGAGTGTACATAGATAGGGGCTTAGGTACCAGATCCTGACCAGTGACAGTGTACCTTCTTACATGGCATGTTTTAACTATCTTGAGTTCTGGGAATATCAATACCCAATACACAGTATGTAGGGTATTACTAACTTTTCGGACCCATTCCAATACAGAACAATAAACACCTTCTAAGAACGTAAGTATTTGAAGCAAACCCCAGCTGAAAATGGGTCCAAAATGTAACTGTCGAGCGCAAAGTGAGTCCCCCGCACAAGTTTAAACTTGCGCGCGCATTCATTTCCTTGCTACAAATTGCGCACGCAAGTTTAAACTTGCGCACTGCATAGATTTTCCCGGCGGCCACGCATACAGAGCCGCTAAACTATTTTGCCCCTGGGTATACTCATGCAGATATGTAACATTATTTTTAAAGCAGATTTTTTCTCCGATTTAATAGCATCACTGAGCTTCGGGAGACAATGCCTTAATGTCTTTTTTTGAAACATTTGATTAAATTCATTAATTAAATCTTTGCAAATTTATTTACTTTTTAAAATAATTACCATTTTATATGCATAGCGTTTTAAAGTTGTAAAAATTTTTAAATATGAATTATTGAGCCTACAATAAAAAATATTTGTTAAAGTAATACATTTAATTAATTAATTAAATTAGTAATGCATTCATTAATTTTTTTTCTTCAAATTATGCATTTTTGAAGTGTACACAGCGCTCGAAATGTTATGCAAGTATTTCTAAAAACAATATGAATTATTGTACCGTACAATTTATTAATTGTTAAATGAATTAGTATTTTTTTAAGAGTAAGTACTTTTTTAATTGTAGAATACATAACCATTTTAAAAATAATGTAAATGATTAGTATAATGTCAAAACTTGAACAATTGAAGGGATCATAATCATTCTTTTTACGTTAACAACGGGTTACACCTAGGAAAATATGATTTATTTACATTCAAGCATTCAAGAATATAAATAAAATGCTAATTAGGTTTACAAAGCAAAAAACTTGAAGCTGGTCTCCATTTTGGAACAGCTTCAGTACACTTTCCAAGCAATCGGTTGCGATCGCCTTTGCGCAAGTTTAAACTTGCGCACGCAAATTAAAATGGCGCGGTGTAATTTGCGTGCTTCAGGAGTCCCTCGCGCAAGTTTAAACTTACGCGCGCAAGTTTAAACTTGCGTGGGGGACTCAAATTGCGCTCGACATAACTAATGCAGTATCAAAGGAGTCCCAAACTTTCGGACAGATCTTTGCCGGTTTGAAAAAAAACCCACTTACCCCCTTGTCTTTTCGTTTCCACTCCTCCCACTGCATGGGGTTTCCCACCAGGTGTTGTAACGAACTGAGTTGGGATGTCGGGCTGGCCGGCCCAGCCCGTGGGTCTTGCAGGACCAACCCTGGGGGTAAACGGGCTGGTGGACTGGTCGGGGGACTTCCGACTACAGGCCCCTTCGTGCTTGAAGGGTTGAAGGCGATATCACGCAGCTGTGGGAGAAGTAACAATTATTGTTAGACTTATCTCAATATTTCCTTAATTGATCTAGATACTACATGTAGGTAACCTTCACAAATCCGTGCAACTTCAGGAAACCAATAGACACATATGTACATGTACTTGGCACTTTACTTTCACAAAACATTAAATGTAATACAACATTTGCAAACATAAAAAACCATAACCTTTTTATCAAACACCATACTTGACTGTAAGTGAATAATAATCTCCAGCATCCTGTGAATTTATAGGACCCGCATGAAATTTTTGTATCAATTTTTGTTTTTTAAACCGAAAAAATGATAAATTTTAAGCAGTGTCATCATTTTGGCCTCTTTTGTCTGTTGCATCTAGCCCAGTATGTCATTTCCCGAGTACAAAAAAACCCTGGCGGCCATCTTGGAAAATAGCCCGGTCGGGCGGCCATTTTGGAGGGGAAAAAAAGAAGAAAAAAAGGGCCTCCCACTTCCTTTTTTTCAAAAAGGCGGGATGCTAGACATGTTTTTTTTTTATTTGGCCTAACACTAAACAGGCCTGAAGGAATAGCCATTTGAAGTTAAAACACACCAACTGATTTGTCTGGTTAACAAATTGTTCCTCGGCTCTGATGACTCATTTCCATAAGGAGGGGCGGTACATTAAATATTTTTAAATGGGGGGAAGGAACAATGTTTATATTCAGATAAGTGTAGTTAATGAATACCCCTTTTTTGTTGTCGCTTGGTTAATCCTAGCCCCATAAATGTGGCCAATTTACCGGACTACCTCCGTAAATAAAGGCCACACTTCCACCATGTACAAAAACATGTCGAACTTTGTCAAATTTTGATTTTCATATCTGGGCTTAGTTTGTAGTTTATTTTTGCTTTAGAAGCATACTCACCCTCTTTAAAGGCTAATCAGAAAGTGCTGCCTTTTTCAGACGTCTATTTTTAGTGAAATTTCCAGATTCGTTTGCACACTTTTGCGTATCAAAATTTCAACATGAAATTTCACGAAAATTAGACATCTGAAAGAGGCAGCACTTTCTGATTAGCCTATAAAGAGGGTGAGTATGCTTCTAAAGCAAAAAAAACCTACAAACTAAGCCTTAATGTGAAAATCAAAATTTGACAAAGTTCGACATGTTTTTGTACACGGTGGAAGTGTGGCCTTTATTTACGGAGGTAGTCCAGTAAATTGGTCACATTTATGGGGCTACCATTTTTGTTGTCGCTTGGTTTAATAATCCATGGGCATTTCGCGACTCTGTGTGACCTCAGGTCAATAAGGGGGGGGGGGAACAAATGCTTGAACGTATGGCTTTGCACCACGATAGTGCATTCACCTCGGAATGTTTTCACCATGCTTGCCGTAAGCGTTGGCTTGTTGCGTCCTTCCAAGTTCCATTGAAATGTCCCCTGAGATTACCATGTGACTGCAACGGCTTAAGCTCAACCCCCCTATACCCCCCCCCCCCGCCTTGATCAAACTCCTCCCCTCCCCAAAAGCCCCCAAGTCCTTTCTGGGGCCTCCCATCTGCCACCCCACCATGCCCATCCGCCCCAGTCTTGCAAACATCTCTATTTCTCCCATAACACACAACACATCAAGTGCAATCGTGAAACCCACGGCAACTGAACGAATCACAGTCACCGTACCTCGGCTGTTTGCTTGCTCTTCCTTTTCTTGGCACGCTTCTTGGCACTGGCACTCATTGATGAACCTTCCCCGCTGTTGCCAGCTGCAGTGTTCGACGTCTTGACATCTTTGTGTCCTTTCTGCTGTGATTTTTGCTTTCTCGACCCTTCGACCTCTTCGTCTGAATCCCCAAACTCAGGGGAGGCGTCCATGACATTGAGAATCCCGAACCGAGACGACAACGGTAAACCAGCCATTTTTGTTGAAGAGACAAAAATTCAACAGTGAAACTTTTTTATCCGACAGAATTTCTCACGTTCGGAAAGTACCACCACCAGTCTAGTCCTAGCCTGTGTCATGTGTGTGTAACATATGCACGTACTATACAGTAGCGCAATGTACATGTACTGTGCATACATGTACATGTACATGGAAATCCCAAACTTTTGTTCGAAAGGGCGCCACCTCTTGACATGAGTCAGTCTTGTTGATCGACAGCTATTTTTAATTGTTGTGATTTTTGTTGTTGATATTCGCTTGTTTTTGCCGAGTCAGCCATAGAGATACATTGGCTATTTAGTTGACTGTGGATTATCATGAATTGTCTTCTCTATATTACAAAAAATACCTGTTGGGGACGGAAGACCTATTAAAATCATAGTGTGTTTCAGTGATGTAGTGCCTTGATGCTGGGCCTTGGCCTTAAGGCTGCCTTAAGGCTGGATTTTAGGGCCTTGGCCTTGGCCTCGAGGCTTGAGGGCAAAAGCCTTGGCCTTGGCCTTGCTTTTGGAGGAGGGGGCCTGCAATTGCAATTGAAGGCAAGGCCAAGGCATTTTAGATTTTTTTTTTTTCAGATAAATCTGTTCGAAATTTTGCTGTTACCATTTTAATCGTATCACCATGGAGGAGGGAAGCACTTATAGATTTTGTGTTGGGGCACACTTCCACTTTTTTAGCATCACATTTTGTTACCATTGTAGTAGATTTGCTGAAAAAATACCCCTTAAACTTGTGGGGCTAATGAGATGATCAATTACATTGCATATAACTATGGAATATATCTGATTGGTTGTATATTATCTGTTTTAGATAATGCTGATATTTCTGACCATGTTGGGCCAGCAAATAAAAAATCCCCCATCAGTTTCTTTTGATTTTCCCTTTGTTACTTGGGAGAATTGTGTGTCAATATAGAAGTAAATCATTATTTTGTTTAGTTAAACCAATAGATACAGTGCAGTCATTGTTGATTGCAATTAAAGAAATGTTGTTCTTCGTAACGAGCAATTCGTGATGATAAGGGCGGATCCAGGGGGCCAAAAGGCCATGCCCCCCCAAAAAACCATTTTTTTATGTGACGTCAGAGCATCTCGAATCCACATTTTTCGGGCCCTTAAGCAGGCCCCGAAGCCCAACATAATTTTTTTTTTTTTTTTTTTGGGGGGAAATCTTCCCCCCCCAATTGTGTGTGTGATCCGCCTCAGATGATGATGTGTCATGTGTGACTATAATTAGTTCTATATCAGTGGTCATTTCATAAAACAGGGCCTTGGCCTTGGCCTTGGCCTTGAGGGTTAAGCCTTGGCCTTGGCCTCGAGGCTTGAGGGTCAAAGCCTTGGCCTTGGCCTTGGCCTTGAGGGTCAAGGCCTTGGCCTTGGCCTTGGCCTTGAGGGTCAAAGCCTTTGCTCCAACACTGGTGTGTTTTGTTTACGACCAATTAATGAATCTCCGAAAATGACAACAACTATGAACTTTTTAAGTGGCGTCCATCTCGAGAGGGGCACAATTTTATTATTGCGAGAGGGGTGTTTGTGCTTTCAAGGGCTAGTTTTCCATCTCGAGAAAGTGCACAGTCTTGTTATTGCGAGATAAGGCAGTTGTTGGCCACATTCTATGAAAAAAAAATCAACTAAAAGAAGAGGGGCACTTGTGTTTTTGAGGGGCAGTTTTCAAGTCCATTGCAAGAGAAGAGACAATTTTATTTGTAGCGCGATCATAATTATGCTTTCATACGTATTCATACGTGTGCGTTTGAGGGGCACTTTTGTTTTCATCTCGAGGGGGCACATTTAAAACCTCGAGAGGGGCACTTTTGCCGGCCTGGGAAAAACTGGGAGGGGGAGGGAAGTGACCCCTGCCCCCCACCGCCGCTTTTTGATGTTACGGAGGGCAAGTGTCCGGAGAAAAAAAATCATGTCTACATTTCGGCGCGGATGTGCAGTCGCTCCCCCCCCCTTCCCGACATCAAAAGCTGGATACGCTGCTGCTCCATTGGTTGGTGGAGAGAGCACTCCCTGATGATGTAGTTCGCCGTCTGTTCTTCTGATAGCGGGCCCTCAAAATGTAGCCACCTTTTTTTGTGTTCTTAAAAAATTAGCAGATGGGGAGTTATCATTTTTTTCTCTTAATGTAAATAGATATAGAAATAATAGTGCCCATATGTCACCCCCCCCGGTACAGCATGCATTGCCACATCTGTTCCCCCTCTAAAACGAAGGCAAATAAGGACAACTTAAACGCACATAAAACAAATTAAAAGACGTACCTAGCATTCGTAGGCATGCATTATTGTTAATACTCCTAGCATAGTGTCTAAGTACAGGGCACATAGATTTGTCCTCAAGATAAGCAACATCAACAAAATAGTCAGGTTTTCCAAAATGGTATAACGTAAGTTTTCTTCTTCTTTTTTCAATACACAAATCAAAAGTAACATGTGAAAATATTATGCGATCCTGTGCATGGATTTCATAACTCCAATTTTCAAACATCAAATAAAGGCTTTGAAATCGTAGCTTCATTTTGGTTGAACTATCATGATACAAAAACGAGGAAGCACATTAATATATTACATAATTATATAAACATCAAAATTATTTTGTAAACATTAACAAAATTTAATTCCGTGAAAGGGTTAGTGGTGTATAGTTTACAGTAGATCTGTGTAAAGTTTGATAATAGCTACCCCCAAAAATCATGGTTACAACTGATAAATTAAAACGCTTATTAAACACTTATATTAGCGCCCTTCCTATAATATTTGGATAATGTTGGTTACAATTTTTTTGCAGATTGAATTAAAAACAAATAACGATTTACAGTGCTAAAAAATGGAATTTTAGTTTAAATTCGGCTAAACTGATTAATAATTTATTTAATTTGACTATTGATCGTATATTATTTCTTTGCCCAGAGAGGAACCATGTTGGTAAAAAAAAATCTAATCTTTAGAACGTTGATTAAAAACAATATTCAACTCTGCAACTAAACTACTTTCAAGCATTTTCTTCGTTTTCGTTTTGCCTTAACCAGTTCTCGCCGGAGGCCGTGATAACACACACTGGCTGTTTTTGAACACAGGCACGGCTGACGGTTTAAGACGCCGAGATTGCCTCGGGTGACGTCTACTCACACTAATCCCTCGTGCCTTACACAAAGTCCGTGTAGTCTGGGTGGTGACCGTGTGTCGACCGTCGTGCGGGCTGTTAGAATTAGGCCTGTTGTTGTACAATTTTACGCTCCAATGCACACCTCGGAGTATTGAAACATAATTGGGTTTCGGCAAAAAAATATCGTACAAATACTATTAAAATGACTCTTGCGAATCAGTATTGGTGGCGTCTGGCTGAAGAGTTGGCTGGGAAATTTTGCCTTTGCGAAAATCGAAATTTTCCGCAAAAGTAAACCCGGCGCGAAGTGGTTTTAATAGCCTATCCCTCTTTAATTTCATATAGCACAGGAGACTGATATAGACCTTTCTTGCCAACCACGGGTTGTTAGCAATCTATGGAGGGTCAACGTCGCAAAAATAAAGAATAATTATACAAAATGTTTCCAAACATATCATTGGATTGTTGCAAATACAAAATAACTAACCAACGCTACCAAAGACTGAATAAAATGCATCTTTCGTACAAAATGAAGTGCTAACATGCAAATTGTGGCAAAAATCTATCTCCAACCACGGCTTAAATTTTTCCGCTTGAGGCGGCCCATACAAAATGGCCCTCAAAAGTTTACCAACGAAAGATAAGATCAATAGAAGACCGATTTAAGAAGCTTCTTCCTTAGGGTCATCTTGTTTTTTCTCCCCAACATCTTCAGAGTCAACGTCGTCCCTCAGAGCTATTTCACTCATCCGGATCGACGTCGTGCTCAGGCCGGCGTTGCGGTCCGTGGCTACCGTGTCCTCAACAGTCGTCGACTCGCCCATTCCCTTTGCTTTGAAGCTGAGGGAAATTGAGAAAAACAGAGTTTGGGCGTACCAGTTAAATGGGTTCAACTCAGGCATGGTGTGCGAACTAGTTTTTGTACCAAACCCTCCAAAGGACCTTGATTGTTAATCTAGAACAAGCACACTTTGTTTTAAATAATAAAACAGCTTTGTATATCAGAAAAGATTTAAGTGAAGAGACTAGAGAAGTAGCCTAATGGTATTATTGGTCTTGTCTTTGAAAAAAAAATGATAGTCCGAGCAGCTTACGTCTACAACTAGTATACAGATTTGGCAATAAATTATGCAGGAAACGTTTTAACCAATCAGGAAGCTTATGCCGGCGACTGCATTAACTGACAACTCTCGACCAATCAGCAGCCTTCGTGTTGTGTCATTTAATACGAGCTGTTGTACGATTGGCTGACGCGCGCGGTATGGCATAAATTTGCATGCATGTCATTAATATCAGACGTTTGTCGGAGCAGTTCTGCCGAATCTTGCTACAGTGCTGGGAAAGGTATTAGGGGGAAAAAAGAAAGAAGCAGATGCATGGAGAAAGGGGGGGGGGGATTTGAAATATTAAAAAAGAGAAAACAGTCAATGTCATTAACCTGATTGGTGCCGGGGTCACGGACTGTAGCAAAGACGTATTTCCGGTGTCACCTTCGCCCAGTTCAAACCCATCATTCCCGCTGCCCGCTCCTTCCGGCTTCTTCTTGCGTCTTGGTTTATTCTTCTGGAAGAGGCTCTTCCTTCCGGATTTGAAGCTGGCTTTCATCTTTTAAGAAAACCAAATGTTTGTATCCACTAAGTTTTAACTTGGAACGCATGCCCATGCCTCAAAATGTGTTTTACCAATATAGGTCCGTATTCAGAATTAGGAAAATACACGTAGATTGAAATCGAAAAGGGGGCTAGCCTTGAACCAAATTCAAGGAAGAGTACTGACCGTGATGTATACCACAGAAAATTTGCCCCGATTGTATTCCGACAATTTCCCCTGCCTATTATTATAGGCATGTGACACATAACACAAATTGACGAATCGATGGAAAGGGGATAAAGGGGCCCTGAGATATAAAGCATATTTTTTTATGATTTGATGAAATTTTCCATCGAATGTCTCCCGTTCAGAAGTTTTCGGGGGAAAAAGAACTCCTAGGATATGTTCAGGAATCGTCCGGGTTCGAAACTAATTATTTTAAAAGCCCTTAGTTTCAAAAATCGGTCAAAAACCACGCCTGATTCGTGGGACAGTCTAAGATTTATCCATTTAGGCCCTATACCAACTTACGTGAGCACCACTTAAAATTACTCGGCCTATGAACAGTAACAGCTAGTTTTGAAGCTCACTGTACCTGTGCGACATTGATGTACATGTTTCCTTTGTAGGCCTCCGATTCTTTATTCCCCAGGGCCTCTGCAGCCAGCGCCTCAACACGTATGTCCTCGTTCAGCACCGAAAGCGGCCGTCCGTCCTTGCCGGTCTGCGGCCCGGTGTTCCCCTGGCCGTTCTCGGCCGGGGAGGTGGTTACGGCGAAGGTGTCCTGGAAATCCTGCAAAGGGTCCACGTTGAAGAACACGGCCGTCTTGAAGGGGTAGATGTCGTCTAAGATGACGATGGCGATGCCGGCCAAGGTCGACACGATACCTGAAGGATTTAATTGAGACAATTATGGAAAACAGTGACGCCTTCACAGAAAACTTACACTCGTTATACGCTGGCGTTCCAAAATCATGCACGCCAAACCAAAAAGGATTACAGGGGAGACTATCAACCCGAATACATTTTGGATGCAGACAGGCGAACTTTGTTAAGTGATTTACCATCGAGTAGAATGTTGAGTCGTTCATAACTTTTGTTCAATTATTTCCATGCTTTCCACGAGCAAGTCAAATTATATTTGCAAAAAAAGAAGGTAATTATATTTTAATAATAATAATATTATAAATGACGGGAGATATTAAAGGAGGGTGGCAAATATAGGGCTGTTCATATAAACTGAGGATTGTAGAGAACAACCTTCCACAGACACAGACGAATTGTAAAGGACAGATTACATCAAATCTAATCTAAAAACTTCACATCTTATCTAACATCAACTTTTCTCTTCACTTTTCCAGGTCTTTCCCAAAGTTTTCACAACTTGTAATTTGGATGCTGTTAAATTCTCAAGGCATATCAGTTTCGGCGCCGAGTGTCCTCAAATGTCGTCATTTCTTGAAGTCCAATCGTCAATGCAAATTTTTCCATTTTATCTCATAAAAAAATCATCCTGAATGAAATACTCTCTCAATCCCCGTAAATCAGAGCCGAGAGGAAAGAGATTTTTTTTTTACCTAAGCTTGCACCTTACCTCCAACCATACACAGGTAGAAAGACCCTCCTTTGGAGAACTCCAGCACTGAGGAAGTAAGCATAAGGATAATAAAAGGTGGGAAATCAGCAGAGCAACGTCTTTTGTGGCCGTATCGCTTGTAATGTTGTCCGAACATTTGGTCTTTAGCATATTATGCAGTCTTATTTACTGTCATTATAATATGTCAGTAGGTTCCACCCAAATAGAATGTTGGCGCACTTAATGCCTTAATTTTCCTAACTGTTTCACTTAAAATAGAACTGGTACAGGGTGTCCTGAAAATAATGGTGCATGTAAGCCCCGCCATTTTTACCAATTTACAACCAGAATTTACTGCAAATGTTTACACGATCTTTAAGCTTGAGAATACTGCTTGTTTAATTAAGATTGCTTTTGTAAATCCAGAGATATGTTTGAATAACCGCAAAGCCAAAAAAAAAAACATTCTGTGCCACTTTTAGGAAGCGAGTGCTTCAAAGATCAGACAATGCCAGTATGGCTCTGTTGATCAGATTATCCCTATGGGTGTAAGACAAACATTCCATTCATACGACAATATAGGGTTTTGTTCTTATGTTCTTAGACAGGTTCACTTCTTTAAAACTTCAATGAAAGAGTTCAATTAAATATAAATAAATATTGTACACTCTGCTTCAAAATGTTAAAATCACTATAACAGTAAGGTGGACTAGGACTATACTGATTTTAACTGCTTCACAGAAAGTGACACAAAAGCAATCTCAAGGAAACAAACGGTATTCTTGAGCTAAATCTATTACCTTGAAGGTGGTGTAAACATCCGCATTTGGTTGTAAATTAGCAAAAACCGGGGGTTTACATGCACCATTTTTTTTCAGGACGCCCTGTATGTACTGAAATTAAATCTTCGGAATAATTTGACGAGGCCCGACTCTGAAATGTCAATCTGAAACGGGGTGTTTAGTGTAGTTACCGTGGTCCTTGCTAAAAGGTATAACCAACTCCGACCCGTAGCGTACGGTAGCGTAGATGATGTTGGACGATAGCAGACAGCTACCGGTAAGGACTAGGAAGATGCCACAGTACCGGATCACCATGAAGGAAAAAGCCAGCGCTAGCACCCACAGGCAGAACGCAGTCCTGTGTATGAGAAAATAAAAATATAACTTGCAGACGATTTGAAACAAAGACAGCCAGGCAAAGGCAATCAAGCAATCAACAAAGTGACCACGACTCGGACAGTCGGCCGTCAGATGGAGAGCGATAATCTATAATCCCGGCCAAAATGGTTGGGACACTTCCTGAGCCTGTCACGGTCACCCACTCCCCCGCTCCCCCGGTCAATGTTGTTCTCTCCAGCTGATGGAGCACACACCGCGCAATGAGAGAGAGACTTGAACAGGGGGGGGGGGCCGGGGAAGGGGGATTGTAGGATTGTAGCTTACTCCCCCAGCATAGAAGCTTTGAAAGACCAACATGTATGATATAACTTTGTGCATTAAGGAAGAATTTTGATAGCATGTTTGTTCAAGGTGAAGAACATTTTACAGACATTGTATGCTCAGTGAGTCGGTGCTTCCAAGAGCTTGTGATAAAAGCTTGTATTATTTGCAGTATATCATTACACAATACATTGCCTGTCGTTAAGAGCAAATCTCAACACATGCATTGTGCTTATGGGAAAGAAAGGAAGAGCAGATTTGAAGGCAGGTGAACACTGGGGATGACTGGTAATGGACGCACCAACATTTTATACGGACAGGGAACAAGATGTTGGTACGTTGGTCAGCAGCCGCCAAAAAGACAGAAAGTGTTTAAGAGATAGACGGGATCCACCAAATGCATAAAAGTAAAAGGCACGACTCCTTTGCATAGTTTGATGATTGAGTCTTTGCGTGTTTGCCTCACTTTGGATCCAACATGGCGGTTCTGCGCAAAAAAGCGAATGCTACTCACCACATGACCATGAAAGTGTAGAATCCGGCCACTCTGTAGGACCTCCCCCAGCGAATGTCTTCCCCGTCCAAGGTGAAATACTCCACGATCCATAGGATAGGGTACGGTAGGCCCTTCCATTGGGCGTCACGGAACTCCCGGTTGATACGACCAGCTAAAGAAGATGAGGAGAAACAAAAAGTTGGGAATCTGCCTCAAGAAAGCCGGCCAGGTCATACACTTCACAGGAATTTGACGTCACGAAACATTCGCAGCGAATTAGAAATGCATTCATGTGTTTACAAGGGCGGATCCGGGGGGGGGGGGCAACAGGGCTATCTCCACCCACCCCCCCCCCAAAAAAAACTCATTGTTGAAGGATACCTTAAGCGGGCCCCGAACCCCACGCCGTAATTGTTTGAACCCACTTTTGGGGGGAGCAAAACCTTTTTTGGCCCCCCAAAAATTGTGTTCTGGATCTGCCCTGGTGTGTTTACTTCTTTCCTTCTAATTTGTACCCGCTGTGACGTCACAAAGTATGAACAAGACCCCAATAACATTCTTGTTGTTCATAAAATAAGAAAGGCAGGTATCAATATTTCATGGTTTTACTTAAATACCTAATATCTTCATTGCAAATCAACACTGCCCTTCACCGATGATATACTCAGTGTGTTACCTCGGTAACACACTGAGTGAAGGGCAAAACCTGATATTGATTTACACCATCCTGACGCAAATTCATCTGGAATCTTCATTGCATTTTACCGAATGATAATATCTCGTATTTATTGGCGTAGCCACTTTTTTTCCCGGGACGGTGCATGAGAAGTAAGAATGATGAGGCAAAATTCATGAATATTTCTCCATTTTTTAAAGATTTGACTCGTCACCATGAAAAAAAATCAACAGTTGGATCTCCGGTCATGTTATATTACCGAAGGTTCCGAAGCCTCTACGGCCCTGGTTGCAGCAAAACGTGAACCGTTCATTGAAGTTGATTCTCTCGCCTTTCAACTCGCCTGTCTCCGGGTATTCTGGTACGCCTAGGAATTAGAAAAGAATCAGGTAAAGTTAAGTCACAGGAAGGATTGGAGACAATTTTGGGTGGGGTGGAACTAGGGAGCATACTGTGTTCACTTATAGTGCATGATACGGACGAACGAAAATATTGAAGACGTCTTGCCAGTGAAGTTGCCGGCGTCTGCTGGTTGTTATAGTCAGTGGCGTCGCCAAGGGGGGGGGGGACGTGCCCCCCCTGGAAAACCTAGTCCCCCCCCCCCGAGTGCCCCCCCATCTGAGATTTGGGTTGGTAAAAAAATATATATATATTCACCTAAGTGCCCCCCATCAAATGCTGGTGCCCCCCCCTGTGCCCCCCCAGACTGAAAAGTCTGGTGACGCCACTGGTTATAGTAAGCAAGGAGCATAGGTTCGAGTCCCACAATCTCCACAGAAGCTTGTGCTATTGTCCAACAAGCTCTAGCCGAGCACTTATCTACACCCTTGGATGAAGTCCTTATTGATTGACTAGGCCCTACATATAGGAGTGAAACCAAAACAAGGAAAACTGGGCTTGGAAGGTTTTTATTTAAATACGACAATTATCAAGTACCGGATCATCGGCTTACTTACCAAAAACGGTCTTATGAAACCGAAGAGGCGACCTGTATGGTTTGGATATTTACAAAATGTAAAACACTCGCTTGCAGGCGTGCTTGATGCTCATCCGATCCACAAACAAAACTTTGATGGTGTTTAATTTACATAGGCCTATACATTTACAAAGTAGTGTTTCGTTTTGCTCGTCAATATATTTCATGCTTAGAAAATAATCAGTCCAGAAACTGACTCATGTGTTAAATGCTTAGCAGGAGGACGCCAAAGGACCATGGCCTAATTACATAGAGTTGTTTAACAGAGAAAAAGGCTTAGTACGTGTATGCGTTAAGCATAAGTATACACTTCGCTTGACTTGTGGCTTACAACCCTTTGCTAATTTCATGTGTCAAAGCGACTCCACGAAAATGGCTCCGGCAAGTCATAAGGGAACAGACCTGTAAATCGACTCCCATATACACTGTAAAAACAGTGTTTAGCATTTAAACACATCAGAAACGTGTTTATAGTTTAATACGTTTAGGAATGTGTTTCAATTCTAAACGTTTACTACTTTTTAATGTTGTGAAACTAAATGTGTTTACGTTTTGGACATGTGCTTAGGATTGTATATCTAAATGCGCTTAGGAAGGTGTTTAAATGCTAAACATATTATAAATTGTACATGTCAAACGGATAATGCGTGTCACAGAAAAAGGACATCTAAAGATGTCATGATGCTAAACATTCTTTTTTTGGTTGCAAACCTTCAAGTTCATGGTCCACATAATGCTCTAATAGCAAAGAATTTACGGTGCACAAATTGTGATTTGGCCCGCGTAGGAAATTCTGGGCCTTTTTACAGGTCTGCACCCATAAAGATCCTTTGCATTCAGCCATCTTTGGGGGACGTGCCTTTGTTCTACATGGATACTCAAGAGTAGACCTGCAGTCATTGTTACTGAATTATACAACAACTCAACACCTCAAAGATGGCCGCTTAATGCAAATTGTCTTTTCTCGGCCTGCCAGTCAAAAGCCCACGGCATCCGACCAACACACCCCATGCACACTCACTTTTCAGAGTCACGTTGACATTGGTCAGTCCGATGTTGACTCCGATGTCTGCCACTATCTCATCCTTGGTGAACGCCTTGTAAGCCGTGGTGACGCTTTTCAAGGAAGCTACCTCCCACTCCTGGCCGTAAGTTGACACTGAGAAAAACACAAAGTGACTGAACAAATTTTACTCATTCTTTCCCTGATTTATAGCATATTTGAAAAGTCGCCTCTGACAAATAATCTTTCCCGCTATCCGTAAGGTTTAAAACGTCTGTACATTTTGGGGTGTGACCCCCCCCCCCCCACCCCGTGGGTGCAGATCAGCAATATAGGCCCAAAATTCCCTACGCGAGCCAAATCACCATTTGTTATACGCCCTCATTTCGTGGGCCATGAACTTGAATGATTGTAAAATCGAAAGGTGGAAGCCTTGCACAGAAGTGCGAGCTCGTATTTCCGTGAAATTCAGATGAAATTGGGCCCTAAAATTGCTCTATTTTGCAATGGAGCGCAGGCATCATTTTTCAAAATGGCGATGGGCCACAGGACAACTTTTATGGGTGATCATCTTTGGATGGAATTTTCTCCCAAAAGTCATCAGATAACCACCCAAAAACTGAACAGAAAATGAAAGATGATGAAATGAGCTTTAATTTGATGGGCAACGGTTTCAAACACCTTGGTTGGAGAGTTGTGAGTATTTCAAACAATTTTAGGAAGTGCGTGTAATTATGGGAGTCGATTTACTGGTCTGCACCCCCCCCAAAAAAAATATCCACAAATCACACTGGTATTTTGGGTAACATTACCTAGGTAATGAGCTTTCCTGAGATCCAACGAGCCATGGAAAGAATAAGATGCGCTCATGATAAAGTTATTAACTATCAATTTAATTATTAACGTATAAATTGGGAGCGTGCCAAAAAGTTTCGGTACAGGCATTTCGCAAAAGCTGAACGGGGTGAAGCTGGAATAATGAAAATGCTCACATAGTATGGTGATTCCTATGAACAAACCCAGGAAGAATCGGATGGCCGCGTAGATCCTCTGTTCCAAACACAGAAACCAAACATTTGTTAGGTTTAGTAAAGTCGGAGTACTGCAAACTAACTCAAAAAGACACTTTTTTTTCATAGTAGAGTGATGGACAGTTTACCAATGCCCCCAACATATTGAAAATTTTGAGAAATATCTGCAAATATATTATGCACCCTTATTTTTCAATTACTTTAATTATTGTTAAGAGTCAATCATCACATAATTGTTATCGGAAATAGTGCTATACGTGCCAATGATTGTAGCTCCATAAAAATCGTATTCATTTTCCAAAACATGCATTGAAAATGTTAAAATCGCTTAAGACAGCAGTCAAGTTGGCAAGAAATGGAAATTTAAGCCAAGACGTAGAAATTGGGAGCGTGCCAACCTGATCCAAGAAAGTTTCGGTACAGGTATAACACATTTAAAGATCTTTCCCCGTTCTACATCCAACAATTGCAAAGTTTGTCACCAAAAAAGGGTCGAACATATCCTCATTAGATTTTAAATAAGCAAAACAGATGATAACTTACATTCCTCTTTCGTATCCCGGGCAAAATGGCAAGGAACGAGACCGCCAAAATGAAGAACGCATAGACCAGGCCCGCCAAGGTAATGTCGGCGGACACCGCAGTCTTGTTTGGCCCGTACGCGGTCGGTACCCCGGGGTTGCGCAGCGCGCTGTACAGTGTGCCCATGGTCGGTCTTTACAGGTCGTGGGTAACTGTCTCTCGGAAGATGGACTGATGCGAACGTAGGCTTCTTTTTCGTGATACTTAACTCATCAAATGGCTCTGTGCATTACCAGAATAAATGTCCGGTTATGGACTCAAAATATTGGCACAACTTGGGGCCTGGGCGAGAAATATCTGACGCTCATGACTATTACAGATATCCTCGTTGAATATTAACATACTATGAATTTGAAGTATGGGAAATGAATATTCATTCGTAACGTGTCACCGAAATAGACCATGTACGCATTTTTGGCCAAGTAAACGCAGACATCAGGTGGGGCGTGTCTGGCGGAGTGATATCAAAGTTTGGAAGCCGGATAACCTATGACACGGATAGTCAAACATTAGCTGTCAGTAAATTTACTCAACGATAACATTGTATGGTAACGTGTGTACAGAGATGTCACCTTACTGATAATCCCCGGCCCGATTGTAAACATTTCCGCGGAATGAGACACATTTATAAACTGGAATTCCCCGCTGTAACCCAGAAAGATATCAACAAAATGTACTATAAGTACTTGACAGAGATGTTAGGAATGCACCATTCTGAATGTCTCAGACATAAAAAAGGGCCAGGGGCAAGGGCGGATCCAGGGGGGGGGGGGGGCCAAAGGGGGCCATGGCCCCCCCCCAAAACGAAACCAATTTTTTTTTTTTTTATGTGACATCGCAATAAAGGCAGGCAATGAGTACACCACCATCTTTTCCTCAAAAAAACATTGGTTAAAGTGGTCAGAAATTGCCTCAGATCGCACCACAGAGCATCTAGAATCCAAAAATTGACCCACTTTTTTGGGGCACCAAATTTTTTTTGGCCCCCCCCCCAAAAAAATTGTGTTCTGGATCCGCCCTTGGCCAGGGGTGGGGAGAGGGAAGGCAGTGAAACCGAAATCTTCAAAAGGGGAAGAAAAAAACAACTCGATTCCTGACAAAAACAGTCGGACGTTAATTTCGAGGGCAAGTTCATAATGGCCTGAAACCAAGATTTCATAGATCTAAACATTTTGCACAAAAGAAGAGCGCACACAATTGTGTTCAGTATTATTGTTGAAGAGTGGTTACCCTACTCATTAGAAGACTTTCAAGTCCGGGCTAATTCAAGTATGGCTTAATCCTATACAATTGCACTGCCCGGCTCACAGGTAACAATCAGTACGTCAGTCAATAATTCAGTCAGTCAGTGAGAGTATAATAGGCTCTCTAGTCTGGTACCAGCAAAAAATGCATAGAACATCAGCAAGGCCGCCATAAAGATACAACAAAGCATGCGTGTAATGGGAGGGCACAGTATTGAACAAAGTCTGCATACTTCATGTGGCCAAGGTCCATTTGCAGTAAATACTTCAGTAGTGTTACAACTCACCTTGGTCAAATACGAAACACCCTTTTGTTATTGATAATGACTGTCAAAATTGGTTGTGAAGGCATGTTATAACGTGAAAACACCGCCATTACAACTTGACAAGTGCAAAGAAACATGGTCTAAAGTTCTTGAACGGCACCCCAAAAACATCACATAGCAAATATTAACACGCAAGTCCATGTTTACATCAGCATGGCATGATTGCCATCCGTATATTTCCTGCTTTTAAATTTGGTTTCAAAAGCTCGTGTTGATGTTCCAAATAGGACTAGAGACTGGGATTAATTCAAATATTGCACAAAATATGCTCGCCCATTTCCCTTTTCCCACAGTTTCATGTCGGCCCGAAAGTCTTCAATATATTCAATATCAGATAATTTTCAACTTTTCTGAGAAAGGCATCGAGGCTGTTATCAAGAATAATCGTCTTTTTCGAGTCCCGCAACAGTTGCGTATACAGGCAGGCTGCATTAATAACAAGGTCAGTCGGACCAAGCCTAAAAAATGTCTGTCATGAACTCATAATATCCGAGTTTTGTATTAACGAGAGCCAACTGTATTCGATTCTTCAAGAAATTTGAGTACAGTTCACGCAATTGACATCGGAAAATGAAGGAAAAAGGGTGTAATAAGACGAGGTATTGGAGTGAGACAAGCTATAATGTTGGCTGCTTGCGACCGCTTCCGAGGCATTTTTTTTTTTGCATAAATTCACAGACATTTTGAAAAAGCTAAAATGTTTCCGCTCGGCAAATCTTTCCTCTCAAGGCTTCGATTGTTTGCATGATCCATTCCATCAAATGCTTCAACTTTTTACTCCTCCTATATCCATGGAAACTATCCAACATCACTTTTTTGTTAATTTTTTTGAAAAGTGCTCTTCTTTAAACATTACAAAAAATCCATGTTTTTCAGGACAACTAAGGGCGCTGTTGCTGTGACGTCATTCTAGGAAGCTCAAGTTTAAGGGATTTCTGTTCCAATTGTGTTTCCAAACTTTGCTCATTGGCTTACTCCCATGTACTTATACAACAATGAATACCCAAGAAAATTTGCGACAGTGAAAATAATATCCAACATTCTAGTACTTTTTGTGCTGAAATGGGTGTAACATTAAAGTTTCTGCCGGGAATGACATCAAAGTTTAGCTCATGAATATGGAAATTGCATAAACATAAAAAAGCACCAAAATACCCTTTAACATGGCACAACAAAAATTAAAAATAAGATTAAATGGGACAAAAAGTGCATTTTCAAGGACTGCATTAAAAGAAGAAAAACAAAGGAAACTGAGAACACATTGAAATTAGTATCACCAAAATAACTGTTTCTTGTTTAATAATTTCACAGAAAAAAAGACAGAACCCACAACCAAAATAAACAAAATATCTATGAAATTAAACAAAAGAAAATGCAATTTAAACAACTCATACAAATTACACAACAAAAAAAAACCAACAGAAATATACAAAGTCAAACTGCATAAGAACGCAACTGGTTAATGACAAAATATTGTTATCACTTCCATAGCCTACGTCATGCAGTGACATTCATGAAATAATATTTCGAAAGATACTGAAGTATTTATCTTAAGAATGAAAGAACTAAGTTTTCTTGGTCATGAAAACCGGCCTAAAATGTTGGAACATTTACTTCTTTGAAGTCATGCACAATGCTGCATACCGTACCAAAAAATGTTACTAAAATTGTTCGTAAGCAAAAGAGTACTGTAATTGACACTGATACATTTAAAAAAAATTATCTTATAACAAAGAGCTAATCTACTTTTTTTTTACGGAAGCACTTCGGTTTTGTCACAATGTAAACACTAACTACACTAGAATGTTCTTTAAAAAAACCAACAACCAATAACTTGCTTTTCAAATTTTGTATTGCTTTGCAATGTAGATCATTCATGCAGCCCAAAGCTTTATGTAATAAAATATGATGGTTTCCTGAGTAACCTTTTTATAATGAAATTAAATTTCTAAGCTTTCTATGGTTTCAATCCAAACGGTTTCACATTAAAAAATACCAAAACTATGTGTTCCCACTTTTACCTTTAATTTTTGTTATAACTAGCTACTTCTCAATAAATTGAAACACTGTATACACAATTCTTGATGTTTCAAAAAATAAAACAAGCATTTTTTTGTTTCAGCTTTATGTACACTAAATAAATGGTCAAAACATAGAAAACAGGTCTTTACTAGCTTATTTTTTTTAATTTTTACCAAACGTTTAAAATTTATCTCACTATTCAACAAAGCTTAAATGTTTTCATATTGTTTTTCTTGATACTACAGTGATTTCTTCTTTCAAATTTCTAAGCAAAACAAATAATTTCATTTAACAAACGTCCAGCACCATAAGAAAATGCTAAAAAAACCCACAGCAGTGTCAAGCACTTTTCAATATAGCGTCCCGTTTTTAGAAAGCCAAGCACATGGCAAGACAGTCAGATCTGCTGATCTATACAACGTCGGTAGATTGATTACAGTCTAGATTTCTTAATAATTGTGACTGTGAATTGAGAACAGCAGATATACGCAGGATATATCATGAAATTTCAACCTATAACCAATATTGTTTGATTAAAGCACTTCGAAGTATACAGGGAATCTATCAAAACATCAAAAAAATTCAAAAAAAAAAAATTCAAAAAAAAAAAATTCAAAAATTCAAAAAAAATTCAAAAATTCAAAAATTTAATCTTCTAATATCAGAACATCCCTGTGTAAATCAGTGTTAGGATACCAATACATTGTACATCAATTTTGAAGTTTCATTGTACATCAATTTTGAAGTTTTATTTTTGTCAGAAGCTTTCCGACAAAATCGACACTTTGTTATTCAGGCAAATGCACAATTATATGAAAACTACGAAAGCAGAAAAAATGTTGTACTGTTGCATACAAAAAACCCAAATTATCACTCGTGTAAATATTCTCATTTGAAAGTTGAGGATGTTGTCTCATTAAGTACAGCAGATTCAAACGTCACCAGTGCACGGCCAGTTATCCCCAAAAGTAGACACTGCACAATTTGCTCAAAGATTTCGCATCCTCACTTCATGCTTCACACGCGATAATTGTAGTCAAAATACATCACTATTCACAGGATCACATCGCAATCAGTAAAAACTAATGCTGAGCTATAAAGCATGATATATAGTATATGCAAAAATGCACCATTAAATTCAACCACAACTGTTCTCCTTCCTATTCTTAGCTTTACAAAAATATATATAAAACTGAGTAGTTATAATTCCTCTAATTACCAATCAAATCAGTTAGCAGTATAGGAAAAGTACTGTCTTTAAAGTTTAAGAGCTATTTCTGCCGATACATTATAAAAAAGGACTCACGCACAATTTTGTGGAATTTTGCATTTCATTAGCTGGAAAAAACACCAAGAGCGTTCTCCACTTTCACAGTTAAAATACTTAATAAGCACTCTAAATACCTTGACAATAACATTTATCTAGTCAATTCCATAAAAACGAATGCATCAACAGATACTGGATAATTATTTTGTGTAAATCACAGGCTTGTATGCACTATTGCTCGATCCCTAATCAGGGGCGGAGTTTAGAAGTTCTCGAAGTGGTGGATGAAGGCGGCGCCGTCGTACTTGTTCAGTTCGGTGCAGGCTTTCTCCACGTTGTTGGTCATGCCGGGCGGGCCGCAGCTGAACACGCCAATCTTGCTCACCTGGAGGTGGGATGGGTAAAAAAAACAGTCGGAAAAATTGTCATTTAAATTTTTTTTTTAAAGCCTTTTGTGCCAAATACTCTCTCATCCATAAATGTGTCCACTGCATTCAACCTGCTCCAGTTGCTCATATCACCCCATAGACAACCAAACAATGACGTCAAGTTACGCCGAGCTCTCAATTGGAACTTGTTGGCAACTCATATAGCTAACACATCCAATCACTACAAATACAATGTTTCCCATTCAAAACGGTTGTGTTGGAATCCACAATGGTCTTGGGTAATAAGACCAAAATAATGGAACTGGAAATCCGCAATTTTCAGTGGAGTGTAGACCTTTCTTTGCTAAGCTGTTCTCGGAACAAAGACAATGTTTCCCATTCAAAACGGTTGTGTTGGAATCCACAATGGTTTTGGATAATAAGACCAAAATAATGGAACTGGAAATCCGCAATTTTCAGTGGAGTGTAGACCTTTCTTTGCTAAGCTGTTCTCGGAATAAGCGGGGTGTTAAAAAGTAGTCTTCAGCAAAATCTGTTGCCAAGCATGGCTTAAACGGTCCATGTAATGAAAACGTCTTTCATGCAATCCTTGAAATGTACTGCATTTCAAATCTTCATATTGCCAGTTTAAGGGCATTTTGATGTTTTTTAAAAACATTTTTATGCTAATGCAAATTTCCATATTCGTGAGCAAAACCGTGATGTCAGTCAAGGCAAGTGACTTCAGCGTCGCATCTGCTTCAACATAGAAAGTCAAAATATGTTTTTTTGGGGCAAACTGTATTTACTTTTCCGCTTTCAGTGATTCATTGTTGATTCAGTTCATGGCAGTGAGACAATGAGAACACTTTAATTCTTTCAATGAGCAGGATTTTGGGTTTACAATTTGAAGAGAAAAACCCCTAATCCAAAGAGTGTGTTCTTAAAGTGACATCACAGAAACAGCGCCCTCGATCAGTTGGCGGGAAAACCATGACACATTTAAAATGTTTCAAAAAGTGCACTTTGCTAATATTGTAACTAAAAAAGGAATGTCTCATAGTTTTGATACATTTCAGAAGAATTGATGTTTGCTACAAAATATGCTCCAGTATAAAAATTCATTTCATGAACTCTTTAAATGTATGCCCTTGTGGCAGCCGAAACAAAACGACACTCAACATTAACAAACAAAAGAAAGGTCTATTGAGTACCTGTATTAGTCCTGCAGAGAAAACAATCAAAGCGGGAGTGTGCATTTCTTAAACTCTGCCTACTTGAGAAAGCAAATCTTACCGATGGATGCTCGTCCTGTAGAGACTGCAGGAAGGTCTCAAACTGCGGGCGGCCAAAGTGAGTGATGGAGCGCAGGCCGGTGAACAGGGAACGCTCCGAGATCTTCTGGAAGTGACGCTCGCAGATGTACTATGAAAAAAAAAACATTGAGAAAAATGAGTTGGAAACCAGATATGTATGCTATTTTCCCCATAAGGTATTATAATCATTACCAGCAAAAACAAATCTACAACGTATGTAGAAAGTATTCAGTAAAAATAGAAAAATGGATTTTGGTTGCATTCATGACTTATGCACTGAGCTGCATTTAACAAAAACAATAATGAATTTTGACAGCAATTCAAAGTGACCTCAGAAATGTGTTGACAGAAAAATGTGATGGAAGGTATTCCCTCTGGTGGTTGTACATGATCAATATTCATGAGCGGCAAAAAGATGGGCGGACCAAGGATGGGCATGGCTTATGGGCGGGTCTTATGAGAAGTACTTACGGGTAAGGCCAAAAAAAACCCCAAAGGCTCCTGTGTATGGTATGCGCGCGCGTCGCTGTAGCCATGCGCGTTGGCAAAATTAAACAGTTTTTTTTCAATGTAAGATGATGTCTCAAAACCGCCAAACTCACTGGTTTGACTGGAATCCTGCTGCTGCACAATTTTAATGTGTTTTTAGATGGGATTACGATCGAGTATAAGCTTTATGTTGCCTTTCTGGGCTCCCATATATTTTGCACAGAATAGTCGGGCACCATTTACAGACGGTGTTGTATTTTTGTTATTGTGTGTGTGGAAGCCAGACGTGTAAGTGGAAGCGATGGTCGCGTATCTGGAATTCGTAAGCACTTTTTAAATAGTGCAATATGTAAGGGAGCAGACTAATGACCAGCCTGGCAGCTTTCATGCACGATGTCAATGTCGCTGTATGGTCTGACGTTACCGTTTTCTCTGATTTTTGCCTCGACTATCCAAATTTTTCAAAGAATGTTCATGTCAGTCGAGATTGTAAGTGTGTGCAGAATTCTCAAGCCTTATGGGCTTACTGAGGTCACCTCAAGCTCCATCCTGAAGATATTTTTAAGAGTTTTAAGGTGATCGAAGCGTCATCATCTGCAACATATCAGCCGACTTTTGAAGAAAAAAAATTAGGGGGAAAAAAAAAAAAGCTGCGTCGCCGCAACACTTTTGGGGCAAGCTCCATACCAGAAACCGAAGAATTTTTTTTTTCAACCTAAGGCTTAAGGGCACCTTGAACCTTGTAGATTAAGTCCTCCTAAAAAACATCCTCATGGGTCTGTAACTGGAGGCTAGGTCTTGTGAGCAGAGCAAAGCTTATGGGTGTGGCCTATGGGGGGTGTTTATGTGCGGGACCTATTGGCAGGACTTTGGGGGTGGGGCTTAGAATAAAGGCGGGGCTTAGGGGTGCGGTTTCTTACCAGCATGGTGGTACGCAGATCAAACTTCTGGAAGAACTGAGTGATGAAAATGTGGACGCTGACGAGGTCATTGACATCCTTGTCCTCAACGTCACGGATGATGTCAGTCAGCCACTCAAACTGCTTCTGGGTACGAGTCACCCAGATGAAGTACACCTAGACACAAATACAAAGGAAATTGTGAGTTCAACTTCTTCTGTTCTTAACCAGTTCACGTCGGATGAAGTGTATACACGCAAAGGTTTCGCGGTATTCTGAACAGATGACAAATAAGCACCCAACAAGCGAGGCCGGAAATATCTGTCAGCGACCTGAACGCAGCGACCGAGGACATAAATATCAGGGTGTGCTACCCGCAGATGGCATCAAGGTTCGTGAAAAACAATCCTGTGTTCACGTCTCTCCTGGTGGTCTGCCCGATACCATAAAGAACTGTCTGACAGTTAAACTGTTCTGACATAATTTATTACTCTTTTAATTTTTAATACTTGCCTTCTTGCAGGTGAATTTCTGACCCTGGGCTGAGCGGGCGACGAGATCCTTCAGGATGGAAGCGAAGGGAGTCACGCCGATACCGCCGCCAACCAAGACAGAGACTTCAAACTGGTACCAGTCCTGGTGCCCTTCGCCGTAGGGACCATCCAAGAACAGCTGAATTAAAACGTCAAATGTTTGTGATAAGCAGATAGACTTTAACCCCAAAACGTTCTAAATTCTCTAGTGTGCAGGAATGTCACATTCTTTACATTTTGACTTTTCAAGGATCAACAAACCTCATGCAAAGTAAAAGTGACTGGGATCTCAAGTTTTAAATCCTGAAAAAAAATTCTCAGAAGGCTCCAGGAGGGTAACAATAATCTTATAACACAAAGAAAAACTGTACATTTATATGCGAAAATCTTCACAACAAAAGTTAGTTTACTTGTTTACGTTGTCAAATCTTTTCTTGTGTAAACTTCAAGCAAGTTGTTTCTAGCGCCAATTGTCAATTAACCCCTCTGCTGTTTAAAAGGTCACCAACAGTCAAGGTTTCCTTCCACTTCCCCTGGTGTACTTTTAAGACACCAATGGGTCACTTGACCAATTTTGACCCAAGTAACAGCATGGCTCAGAATGCATGCATAGGAGGCCTGTAGTTGCTGATTTGTTGCATAAGTTGTGCCTGCATGCTAGAAGCAAAAAGTGCAAATGTCTTGAGATCCACTATACAAGTCAAGTGTTTTGAAACCTTCCCATGGCAATTGTTAATTAGCAATGTGACAAACCTCAGTAGGCTTGTCCTGACTAGTCAACTAGACTGTATTCCAGCCATGGTCGGCGACATTCGTTTGCACAGAGTTAGTCTAGACGTGGTTAAAGCTATACGTTTGCTCTCCAAAATTGCTTCAAGCTTATATCCCCACTTACCTTCGGGTACGGGTGCTCACGGACCACGTTGGGGTCAAAGGTGTGGCGCAGGTTCATGGTCCAGGGTCCGACGGCACGGATGTGCAGGGAGAGGTTCTCCTCATGGGGTGCGGAGGACAGGGTGAAGGGATGGTACTCACTACTGTTCAGGGTCTTGCAGGCGATGCGCACCCACTGGCCGGACTTGTATTCGAAGGTGGTGGGGCGTTTGAATTCCAGCATGGTCACGTCTGTAGATTGTCAGAGGGTTTAAAGAATGTCGGAGTGAGGTAAGTTGAAATAAGAGAAATAATAGTGTCATGCTTCTACATGCAAGTAGTCTCAAAATGCTCCATATTTTTCACCACTGTCCAACAAGCCGTGAGATCAGTTTTTTCAGCCGCTGGAGATCAGCTTGAGCGTAATCTATTCCCTACATACCCTCAAAGGATCCCATTCATCCTCCTAGGAAGACAGAGGCAATTGAAGCAAAGTGTCTTGCCCAAGAACACAAACACCATGATCTCATTCTGGGTTTAATACCAACTACTACTCGAATCAGATATGACCAGAGGCATTGGGCCAGAGCACTCTAAGTTGTCAACGAACAGCACTGGGAGGAGGGGAAAGGTGGACGTCTAATAATTTTTTTTGATGGAATTTCTTAGTAAACTGATTTTTAATTTTCAGCCACATGTAGCCGCCAACAGGCTGATATCGAGTCCCCACCTAAGCATCAACATGAAACTGCAGATGTGAACAAAGCGTGACATCATGATGTCTCAGTCTTATAGCAACTTTTTGTCCTGGATTGAACAAAACAAGAAATACTGGTTTTCTTTTGGTCTTATCGCCCGAAATGGATAATAACAGTAACATTTCCTAGACTGATGACTTACTGGAAGGCAGCAGCTCAGCCTTGACCACGGTGATCTCGGCCTTCTTGCGGCTGATGCTGACCATCTTGTCCAGGGTGAAGAGGATGACGGGGCCCAGGAAGAAGTAGTACAAGAAGGGTGGCTGGACCAGGTTGCCGCTGCCGTGCATGATCATCAGGAAGAAGTAGAAGGCGTACATGTTGTGGGTCAGCCAGAAAAGGTTGAAGACCTTGCGGCGGGCGTACTGGAAGGCGAAGGTGTACATGATGGCGCAAACCATGACCAGCAGGACACCGGTGAATCCTATGGTTTTTGAATGGAAACAGAGGAAGGTGGTCAATCAGAGTCCATTAAATTCTAACATTAGTGTTTGTAGGATTTGATAGATTTAGGATGGAAAGTTCAGTCATCTTTACCGGAAGGCAAGGGTGTACATGATGGCACAGACAATGACCAGCTAGGGCTGTGCATCCGAACCGGGTACCCAAGTATCCGATCGCTGATGTCAGGAACCGGTTCTGTACTATGGGATTAGGTACCCGTAACCCTTGCAACAAATTACTTCTCGAATAATGAAAAAGAAAGGTTTTGAATGCCATTTGTGGGGAAGTTTCAAAATAAAAACAGGCTAGAGGAAAAAGAAAAAAAGATTTCATGTTTATGTGCTCGCGAAAGTTGCAGTTTATATAACCCTTTAGACAATTTCTGGGATTTGAATATTGCTGTTTATTTGTTATGGGTACCTGGGTATCGATGCTTTACTTCAATAGGGTATACCCAGTTCCTGTACAACCCGCAAGTGGTACACCACTACGACTAACAGGATACCGATGAGCTTTTTGGTTTTGAATGGAAACAGTAGTGGTCAATCCAAATTCCAACATTGGTTTTGTGGGGATTGATGGATTTTAGAAGTGTGCAACTCAGCAACTATTACTTAACATGGATTAAGTTTAATACTGCGATTGATGTTACAATTTTATTTAGGTACAACGAATGTGTTGTTTTACCCAATTGCATGGTGTCAGATTTTGGAAGATCTTGCAGCATGTAGACCTTGGGTTTTATATTACATTTTTGTGTGTGCTAAAGAAGGTTATTATATAAAGATTTAAATATCAACGCACTTTATCTTCATTTACAAGAAATTTTACATTAAAATTGACTCACCAGTGATGGTGCGGTAGGCCCAGAAGTGGAACTTGGGAAGTTCATGGGATCTGAAAACCAAAGACCATTCATGCATCAGATTTTAAAATGGATGGTTATCACAAATAAAAAAGTTTATAAATACCCATTCAGTCACAAAGATTAATTCCTGCTTGAGAATTGTTCCTGCTTGAAAAAGAAAAAAAATCATGAGTGTTTCCACTGATTATGGAGCCAAAGCGATGTATTTACCTGTGGAAGAAGTCACGGAACAGGCAGGACAGGTCGTTGGCGGTCTGGGTCGAGATGTGGTAGAAGTTGATAGCATGGCCGATGGTGTGCAGAACTTTGGAATTGAAGAAAAGGGAAAAAAAATACCACAGCTGTATTATTTCTTGCGATGACAAAAGTTGACAGTAAGGGGACCCAAAAAATATTGAATTTTTTTGAGCATTTTCTTTGGGGTTGTTTTCTAACATCCATGAATACAAAACTTAAAACACGTCGGTGTGACAACATTTGCTATAAAATGCTAACCCCCAAATTCATCCATTACTGAAATTTACAGCAAAAGCAAAAGTCGTATATTACCTATCACAGGTACCTAAACTACAACAGTCTTTAGTTGCGATTGACTTTGGATGTGAAAAAAACCACAACTCAGAAAACTGGAGTCGGGGTTAAAACTCACTGGAGTAGAGCAGAGCCATGATGGCGACAAACTTGTGGAAGAACAGGGCCGAGTCGAAGGGTACGTAGCGATGGAGGAACGTGCCGCGCAGGAACGTGATGGTGTTACGGCACATGGTCACCAGCAGGGTGGAGTAGGTGAACATCATGGCGCTAGCGGCACCGCGGGTGACAGTCACACCATAGCCGGCAATGCGACGGAGGCCAGCGTGCTCACGCTCGACGGAGTAATCTGTAAAACACAAACATTGTCGCTGCGTAAATGATTTTACATAGGTGCAATTCCATGGCAACTCACGTTCCATTTGGAGGGGGTCTTCCATCAACTCTGTGCTGTTACTCTATAAAGTCAAGTATCCAGGGTGGATTTTTAAAAAAAAAAAAAACTTACAGTAGGCACGTTCGATGAAGATCCCAGCCAACACCAGATTGTACAGAGCAAGGTAGAAGATCTGCAGGCGGTTGTTCTCGATGTAGCGCAGGAAGCGGTTCAGTTTTTGCTGGGTCTTGTTCTCCGTGTAGGTCTGCTTCTTGGTCTCAACCTTGACGACCTGGGACTGGTAGCGGCTCCTGGCTGTCTTGGGTCGTGTGCTGTCTTTGTCACTGTGGTTAGGTGAAAAAAAAACATTCAGAAAGGTTACAGGTTGATTTGGGGTCGAATTGCTTTAGAGAGCTTCGCTGTGTCAAACATAATATGGTCCACAACAGATTGTGCAGTATGTGGCAGCTAGGGTGACACGTGCATGTGCGTTGGAACTCTTAATGAATACTCTGGATTATCGCACCCGGGTTGACCTAATGGGTTAGCCTGGTGTTGTTATCAGGGCTCATCCAAGTCAGCCACCACCAGACTTATACTGGGATAATAGGACAAACGCATGCGCTGTTCATTCCAAGAAATGAACAAATATGGCGGCTGGATAGCAGATAAGCTCAAGTGGACCCAAAAATCAACTTTATTTGAAGTCTAAATATAAATATTTATCAAGCTTTTTGCTGCTTTAGAGGCCATAGTTTCAGCCTGACTTTGTTCCTTTTTACGACTGGCGGAAAACAGAGTAAATTTCAGAGGAAGACTCAGTTCAAAAAGGACGATTTGTCAATGGTTACTCGTGGCTATGGACATCACGTGAGGATCATGAAAGTCTGAGTTAGGGCATTTGATCAGACTGGCTCCTATAACTAACCCCTCTGCCTTTATCTGAGTCGATCAAGGCGAGCAACTCGAACACAACCAGCGAATGTTCTGCTGTTGAAATTGCGAAGCCTGCCAATCCCACCAATTTTAAACAAACCGTAAATACATTTAGTCCTTTACTTACGCGTATGCCTTGACGATGGTTTTGCGGGCACGGGATGGCGCGTTCTCTCGTCGGATGACGGTGGCACCGCGGTCGACAGCGGCAGGCTGGGCTGCCTCAGGCACATCAGCTCCTGTAACGAGAGAGGACATAAAGTCATTAGTGACTGTGGGGGAGAAAGAAATCCCTGGAGGAAATAAGGCCAGAGCCAGGACTTATATGAACGGAAGAGGTTAGACCCGAAGATGTCGTAATGACAGTTCTTTCAGATATGTTGGTCCTCTTCATGCATAATTATGTGATCACTTAGCTGATATGAGGACTTGTAAATACAACCTTCCTAGGGTGGGGCTGGGAGGTGGGGTGGGCTGGGAGGTGGGGTGGGGTGGGAGGTGGGGGTGGAAGATGGCGTTGTGGGGCAGGGTTTGGGCAGGGCTGGAGGCGGTGGGGTTGGGCAGGGGTTGGGGTGGTGGGGGTGGGGTAGGGCTCGGTGTTGGGGTGGTGGGTGGGGTTGAGAGGAGGGGGGATTGGAAAGCTTTGTCTCTGACTATGGCATCAAGATATTTAAGGTCCTTGACTTTTGGGACTCCAGCTCAAAATGGGTCCCAGTTCTGCCTTGAGAAGCATCAAAATGTTACAGTGTACGCACCCAGTTGACAACATTTCTCATTGGATCGTGGCTTTGAAATGATTCTGAAGCCAGAAATGAACAGCAAATGACAGATACAAAGCTGAGGTTTTACCCAGACAAAGGCATTGCCATACCTTGCAGTTGCAGAGCAGCCTGGCTCAGATCCTCCTTGTGGTCACCCATCAGGATGATGAAATCCTCCAGAGACAACTCCTCTTTGTTCTCAAAGCCCACCGCCTTGAACATGGAGGAGATGACGTCTTCCAGTTGCTGCTGCTCCAAGGAAGCACTCACAGTCTCCATCATGGATCTGATGAGATCGGAAATCAATTAAGACCATCAATAACCAAATCAATCAATTGAGAATAAATAAACATATCATTCAATGCCATCCATTGCGATACATAGTGGTCACTAAAAAAAAACACCCCACTTTTTTGATACAAAATAGTTGACTCCAAAGATCAGTTCAGAATAGAACCGTTTTCAACCTGATGTTTGTTCTGCAGCCAACCTTAAATCGTTAAAATCAGTTCTGCATGCTATCAACATTAACTATCTGACTGCTCAGCCAACTACTTCCAGAACAATACAGGCGTTTGACATGCAAGGGCAGATACGGATGAACACTTATGATCAGAAACTAACCCGCAATGGGCTCCAAGTACTCCCTCAACGGCAAGAAAGGGAGAGTTTGGGGAGACCACTGGAAGGGAGATGCATTGCCAACAACGCTTGATGCTCACGCACAGACGCAACGGTTTTGTGCACATTCAAAATAAAATTAGCTGTGAGTAATCTGTGCTATACGCAGTCAAACCAGTACTCGCCTGTGGTGTATCCCGTCCACGGAGCTCTTGAAAGTGGTCAAAAAGCACCCACCCTTGTTTGCACATTGAGCCCACACAGAAATATGAATTTAGAATGAAAATCCAGGGGTATTAAAGTCAGTTGACAGTTATATGAGTATGCTTACTTCAGCATAATCTTGAACTCTTCACGGGAAAGATGCCCGGAGCGGTCGATGTCGTACATGTTGAACATCAGTGCCAGCTTGTCTTCCGGTTTGCCTGTAATTGAAACAAAAAGACTTTATTATAACATCACAGATTTATGTCTGAAAAGCAACAATTTCGGTCTAGAGGAAGAGGCAAAAAGTGAAAAAAAATAGAACAGAAAAAATCCTGAAACTGTAAGATGGTGTAATCTTGGCTAGGGATATTCACTCTTGCAGATGATGAATTCTTAAGTAAACTGTTGGGTAACGTAAGTGATGGTTGTGACATTCAACCAACTTTCAGCAAAATATAAATATAGCCCTCCCAAAATTTATTCTGGGATCCCAATGAAAAAGTCAGCAACAGGACTTGATGAGAAGTACAACACATACTGAGTCTACAATGAACAGTGCTTGGACTTTTCAGGGAAAAATTCTTGCAACATTAAACAAAAAAGTACGGCCTGTCTCATTCAGACCCAGTGACTGTCAGTCGGTCAGTTGGTCAGTCAGTCAATGAATCGGTCTGTCAGAGGAGTTGTTTAATAGTTGAGGGAAATCTGTGGGCCTACCCTTGGCAAAGATGACGATGACATCCAGGAATTCGCGGAAGGAGAGCGAGCCGCTCTGGTCCTTGTCCACAAGCTCAAACATCTGCTCCACGAAGAGCGAGTCCGGCGCCATGGCCAGCATCTCGGCAAACTCCGTCTTGGTCAGCTCGTTGTTCAAGACGTCGTGGGCGTCCGTATGCTCCAGTTCGGATAGATCAGCAGACTCAACCGACTCGTCGAAGGCCTGTTTGGGAAAGGTTGGGCCCTCTTTTTGTTAGAAACTTTGCTTCTATTCATGCAAAAATTGATGCAAATAAGTTTAAGGTCTCCAAATTTTGAGTGTAAACCTGTGCGGCAACACTTCACAGTATCTTTGACCCTAAATCCACAATTGGTTGTAAACTTCATTCAAAAGCAATTTCAGCAAGAAATCCTGTTTCCCCTAGTAATCATGGGCTGGCTTTACCTGGGCAAACGCCACACGGAAGAACCGCTCCAGAGTCTTCTGTCTATGCTCCTTGGTGATAGCCATCTTTAGCAGTTCCTTCTCGCGGATCTCGCGCCGCTCCTGGCCAACCCCGATTTCCCCGCTCCCCAGGAAACTCTCCACCTCGCTGATGAACTCTCCCCGGCTCTCGCTGCCGTCAAATTTCAGCACAAGGTCGTACTCGCGCTCCATGTGCAGGAGCAGGAATCGTTGCTTGCCATCCGGCCCCACGCACAACGTGATCTTCTGGTGGTGAGTCAGGTCGATGGTGCGGTAGAGCTTGTTGCCCCGCTCGTTCATGACCTTGATGGCCTTGCCTGGTCCGAGAGCCACCTGGACAGGTCGAGTACCAGACTTGTAGCCACACCATTCAGCAGCTGAACATCAAAGACAATAATCGGATAGATCAGCTGGAATACCATAGCAATTTGGTTTAATGCTGTCTTATTAAGACAATTATCTTCCTGCTCAAGGAGTTAATTTGATTCAGTGATTTGTTTGCAAGAAAGTCTTTTATAGAGCCCATGTAATTTTTGTAATGCCATCCTTAAAAATGCACCGTTGTGTCCCATATTTAACCCTATTTTCAATGTTTGTTTTGCCATTTTCAAGAGTATTTTGGTGCCTTTTCGGTTTTTAATGATTATGCAAAATTTCATATTCATGAGCAAAAGTGTGATGTCATTTTCAGTTAGAAACCTCAATGTTATAGCTATTTCAGCAACAACAGTTGCCAGAATGTCGGACATTTTGCTGTCTTAAATTTTCTTTTCTTTGGTGATTCGTCGTTGTGTCAGTACATAGCAGTAAATCAATGAGCAAACTGTTCTCACAAATATTTTTAATAAGCAAATGTTTGGGTTCACAATTTGAACAGAAAACCCCTAAACTGAACAGTGTCTTCCTGAAATGACATCACAGCAACACTGAGCTCCCTCAGTTGTCTGAAGCATGAATTTAAAAAAAAAAATGTTTAAAGAAGTGTACCTTTCAATAAAATTAACCAAAAAGGGATGTCAAATTTTGTTCCTACATTTAAGAGAAGTAGAAAGTTGCACAAAATGTTACTTTATCGACCCTTAACTAAATTTAACTTAATTTACCAATTAACTAAATGTACCAATGTTATTTGAAAGTTTTATTTGCAACAATTTTCCACTTTGAAGCAAAACCCATTGAAGTTTTACAGAAAATGACAAAGAAGATCTTTTTCGTTGTTGCCGGCTTACCTGTGAATTTCAGGAGAGTTTCAGGTCCTTTGCCTTTGCGGGTTTTGGTACGTGTTGCCTTACGGACTTCCTCTATGGCACGGGCACGGCGTTTGGCGCAAATGAACAACATGCCGATAACGCCTGAAAAGGAACATTGAAAACGGTGTTTATCTTAAGGTTTCATAACAGATGTCTTAAGGTAATGGACAACATTTGTAAATTTTCAAAAATAAAACGTATCATGAAATATCATACTTAATAATAACAATAGTGGGTATTTATAAAGCGCACGTATCCACCATTATTGGTAGCTCAAGGCGCTACATCATTGTTACCCTGGTCATCGGGCCAATGAAACATTCCAAATACCATCTCAACTCCCTCTGGAGTATACAGCTCGACGCCGCCATTTCGGCACAAAGCAGCTACAATCAACCGCAATAAAAGTACCCCTGCCCTCACAGGTACCCATTTACTCCGGGGCGGAGAGAAGCAATAAGTGACAAAGTGCCCAAGGGCACACGCACCATAGCCACAAGCTGGACTGGAACCCACAACCTGCAGAATTACCCGCAGACCGCGAATTCAATGCTCCAGACCACGAGGTCACGGCGCTTCACTCGTTAGTAATTAATAGGATCATGCATCCTGAGAAATTGTTGTACCTAAGCATGCTGTTATTTTGGAGAAAAGAGGAATTACAATAACTTCCTCGCATGGATAAAGCTAAAGCATCGTGCTTTCCATGCAAACCTATGTTTTGAGTCCAGAAAAAAACGACGGTGCATTTTCACAGTTTTTTTTTTATAAAGAAGTATAGAATGCAATAAGTCTGTATAGGAATGCTTTTATTTACTCTTCTGTATTTCTACTTGCAAGCAGTGGCGTCGCCAAGGGGGGGGCACGTGCCCCCCCTGGAAAACCTAGTGCCCCCCCCCGAGTGCCCCCCCATCTGAGATTTGGGTTGTTAAAAAAAAATATTACCTCAAAAATAGCAATTTCTGGAGATATCTTCAGATCAAATTTAGCATCAAATGTGGCACCATTTTGCATCTAGCCCATCCTCCGTATGCGAAAATTTTCCAAAGGGGAGGGGGGCACCCCCTCCCCCGGGACGGCGATCCGTATCCACCTAAGTGCCCCCCCCCCCCATCAAATGCTGGTGCCCCCCTGTGCCCCCCCAGACTGAAAAGTCTGGTGACACCACTGCTTGCAAGTTTGTGATTTCAAGGCAACTTTTCCTTCGCAATTTTGACAAAAGTTGAGCACATTATTTGTGATATTGCAAGCACAATAGGAGGGTGGTATTTGGTTTGGGTAAATATAAAAGACTTTACTCAAATCAAACAGCACCCTCCTAGCATGTCTGCCATATCTCAAATAGGCTAACTGCCAACTCCTTGCAAATTTGACGTGAGTTTGCCCTGCGTTCCCATGCCTGTGATTATGCCCTTAAAGCTGCGCCCTCAGGTCGACCTTGCGATGACACAAAACAGTTGGCGACTGACTTTTCAGTATCAAGCTGTGCCTGAGCTACGACCATGGGGAACTAACTAATCGCCAATTTTTTGAGACCCGAGTGTAACTGCAATGATATTAAGACGATCAGCATCAGTCGGCGCTAAAAAAAAATCAACAGAGGCAAGAGTAGAAAAATGTACACTACTGCGATGTGTTCCAGACAGGCGGGAATCAGTCCCAGTCATGTAGCCAATCAGAGTGCGGCGAAAGCGGCTGAATGAACAGGTGTGGCCGTGGAAGGTTGTTTGATTGTAATCAACACGCTTTAACCGCTATTGTTAAAGACGTCAAAGGACTGTCTTATTTTTGTCTATGCTGTGGAATCGTCGTCGCGTCGTGGGTGACATGAGCACAATTGCCATTTATTTTGTGTCGAGACGCCGCTTGTTCCAAGAGATTCACACAATTTCTCAGTTTTGTGACCGGAGCATTACTTTTCGCTTGATGCCGACAGTTCTGTCATGGCACAAGCAAATCGCGGGTCGACCTGAGGCCGGCTTAAGTTGAGCAAAACAAGAGCTAATCACCACTTACCGAGACAGAACAAGCCAATGCAAAGGTAGGAGAGTGCATAAGAGATCTCACTTCCTTCGAAATAATCGAAGGTATACAGCTGGGTACATTCTTCCATGTCATTCTCATTGAGGGAGCGATTCTCATTCGGATGCTTATCCCAACATGGGTCACCTAAAATAGGGTTGGAAATTGATAAAATGGCTTATGAAAATTTGATGCGCATCATGTATCGTAGATTACAAAAAATGGGCACAGGTACCCCCTCAACAGCTACAAAGGGAGAATTGGGGGAGACCACTATGGGAGGGACATTTAGGCCTGTCAGCCTTCATCTTCCTGGCTTGTCTTTGTGACCCCCTTTTCCACACCCCCTAAATCCCCCCCCCAAAAAAAAAAGCTTGTGAATATGTTCTTGCTGAACATGCATACTTTCGTAGTAATGGTACGGGTCCTTTTGGATTTCACCATCCTTGATCTTAGTAGCCAGGATCAGGACGTCGTAAATCGTGATGTTGGTTTTGATGTACTCAATCTGTGCCTTGGTGAACAGTCTGCAGAAAGGAAAAAAGACCATCAGAACCCATAAATTGATAATTTGTGACAGGAAGATGTAAATTCATTATATGGTTTTGACCTTCACTGATCCTTTTTGGTGTGTGTAAACACTAAATGCTCAGTGTTGTCCAAGAAACTTGCAAGAAATATTGCACAAGTTTACTTGGGAGGGGACTTGAACCCACGACCGCCCTCTTAATTACTAGTGCAGACGTCTTACCACTCAACCACCGAGCTTGCCGGGGTCGGCCGGCTGGTTCAAAGCTTTAAAGGTAATTTACAATATTTGTAAACATCCCAAAACAAAACCACCAAAGTAGTAGGAGATATCTTACATGACTGTAAGTGAATAACAGTCTCAAGCAACCTCTTGTGAAATCATGGCACCTGGTGTGCTGTCATTTTCAAGAAAAGTGGAATTTTTTAATCCATTTTCAATGATGGTCAGCCGACCACTGGTGAAAATAACCTGCTTTTTTTTTTTTTAAATACTGCCCCCAATTTACAAATGAATTTAATCCACTTTTTGTTGGCAATCAGTTACACCAATTCTACAACCATGGTTACACATCCATAAATGGGTGCAAGCCAGGTAGTCTGGTTCCCTGACCTGACAATTCCCCGACGTCTATAAATTGCTCTGTTTCGCCTGACTTAGGGTCGAGAAACCAGACTACAAAATCAGCATTTAACTGTTTTTCTTGTTTGTTCCAACATCTGCGAACACAAAACTCAGAACAGGTCGGACTAACAATATTTTCTATAAAATACAAACCCCCAAATCCATCCTTTTCTGAAATTTACTGAAAAAGCAAATGTTGTATATGATCTTTAAAGTAGCAGGTACCACAACCAAACTATTTATAAGATGGAGTTTATGTCGGGGAGATATGAATTGAGTATTTTTTTTTTCAATTCATCGTTGTCGGATATTGAAATCCGAAACATTTTTTCTACACCCAACAGCCGCAGCCAAGTGCAACAATACTGCACACAAAAAGAAGACGAAATAGGAGCAACATCCCATAAGGCCAAAAAAAAAAGGTCTCCGGTTTCTGGTATGGAGCTTGCCCAAAAAGTGGTGTGCGGCGACGCGGTTTTTTTGTTTTCTTACCTGATTTTTTTTGCCTCAAATGTCGGCTGATGACTGCAAATGGTGCCCGACTAAACTTAGTGCAAATATATGGGAGTCCAGAGAGGCCACATAAAGCTTATTCTCGATCATAACCCCATCCAAAAACATGTTAAAATTGAGCAGCAGCAGGATTCCAGTCAAACCAGTGAGTTTGGCGGTTTTGAGACATCATCTTTCATTGGAAAAAAAACTTTTTCATTTTGTCGACGCGCATGGCTACGGCGACGGCGCACATACCAGAAACCAGACTTTTTTTTTTGCCTAATAGACAAAATAGAAGGGTATTAAACACTGACCCGTTCTGTTCGTTCTCAAACCAGAAACGGTCCCCGTCACGAGTTCGCACAAACTGGTCCAGGATGATTTTCCGGAAGAGCGGGCCTGGCCCATTGGCTGTGGTTTCCAGCAGACCGCCTGGCCAAATGTCAATCTTACTCAAATCTCCCTTGTACACATCTTCCAAATTTTGAAAAATCTGCCAAAAAAAAACAAATAAATAAATAAAAGGATAGTTGTGAGTATAATACTCGTATCCAGCGCTTTTGAACTCCGTGTACAAGTACAGTCTTTTTCCTAGTTCCAGATTTTTCCTAATTCTGGATTTCTTAAAATTCTTTTTCCTAATTCCGACGAAGTTCGTTTTGAAAAGAAAATGCAAGTTTCTTGATACAAAAAGATGTTTTCTATAAATTCTCCAGAAAAGGAATTTTGGCCAGATTTCGGACTCGCAATTTGACATGTTTAAATGTTTTGTAGAAAATCAAGAAAGCTGCGAATCGACGATAAATTTTCTCCTCGATACGTCACTCAGAACACGTCATTTCAATTTTTTTTCTACAGTCGTATAAACTCTTGCCTCAAATGTTTGTTGAATCAAGAAATAAGTTTTAGAGTCTCAAATATTTGAAAATTCACCAAGGAATGGGCGTAAGTTTTTGCCTAGTTATGGATCTCGCACGCATGTAGGATCCAACTACACGTTCGTAATTTATTTTCTGTGACATGTTCTGGATCAAAGGTTTTACCGGTCCATGTGTGTTTGTGCTGTTGTGCTACCGACGAAAGTTTCAAAAGCATGTACGTGAATTCTCTTGTTAAAATTTTGCTGGAATTCTCTAGAACGAAATGTTTTTTGAAAAATTTAATAATGCTTTATCAGAAAATTTGCTGCAGATATAAAAAGCATGTACAACAGGGCAGGAGAGACTTCATAAATTGCTTACTTCATCAGGGATGCCGGACTCATCATTGTCGTGTTGAAGCTTATTAATGTCGGTGAAGTTCTTGACTGCCTCTAAACCTAGGGACACACGCGCCGTGTTGTAGTCTGGTAATCCGTGGTCCCGACCTCGCTGGATGTTCTGTGCCATCAGGTCACGACGCGAGAAGTCCAAGGGACCGAAAACACGACCTGTAAAGAGACAACAAACATTTTGTCAGTATTACCAAAGAAAAAGAAAAAGTCCTTTTTTTTCATTTCTTTTCTTTTCATTTATATTCTGACAAGAGTGCCTTGAGAGAGTATTACTTGGACAATTTATTTTAAAATCGTTGAATTTTGTGGCCACACGCTGATGAATTTCACCAAGTAAAAGCAAACTGACCTTTCCAATCTGTTTTTATGGAAACAATGCCAAGTTGTTCAGCTTTGCAAACTGGCACCGTGAACATTTGTCATCGTGATGTCACAAATTTTCTTTGCATTGCTGTTCCTTATATCGAAGCAACACAAAACATTTCCACATTTCCAATCTTGTGGTGACGTTAATTTTCAAGGATTTGGCATATTCAGTCACACATCAGATATTGATAAATGATTTTTGAACAGTTCATTATCACTGGGATGCTAATCCTGGTATGTAATACTGTGTACTTACGCTGCAGATCAATGGTGACAATGTGATCCTCACGTTCCGTTATCTGGGAAGCCATTCCCATCAAAAAGTTCTCAATGTCGTACTCACGGATCGGCAACTGTGTAAATAAACAGGGGTATTGTAAAAAGTATGAATAACAACAGAGTATCAGAACAGTCCATGATGTTGGAGGATATGACTTATGCATTAGCTTGTTAGTCACTGTATGACCCTAAACTTCCCTGCCTATTACTACTTGTACCGCCAGGAGCTGTGTGAGCCGATGGATTAAAGAGGTTGTGGAATGCTCGGAGACATTTCTGTCATTTTTCGGGTATATGTAGCCTAAGGTGTGATAAAATAAAAACGACTATTGTGTCTGTCATGAAATTGGTACAAAAGGTACTTTTGAGAGCTGTTTTTCAGGTCCTGTTTCGACCCGAATGTGCAATTTGTGTAAAAGTCGTCATTGGGGGCAGCAAACAAAACATAGTAAAACGTGACGTAATAAACAGGACTCCCGATGCAGCGTAGTATAAACGAGTGATAACGTGATAAAGAGCATACTTAATCATGATATTCTAAGTTCTGTGTGATATTTTCATAAAATATGAACCTTCCTCTCTGCCTTAAAACCAAAAACTCACAATAACACTTTGCATTTTACACAAAGGCGTCAAAAATGGGGGGGGACATACCTTGATCAGAACTAATGCGAGTGCGAAATGCTAACGGTGTGTGGTCCGGGCCTGCTTAAGGGCCACTGAAAATGTTGGATTCTAGATACTCTGTTGTGCGATATCTGAGGCAATTTTTGACCACTTTAACCAAATTTTGTTGAGCAAAAGATCATCATTTAACCATCATTTGCAAGTTGGATTCATTGAATAAGCCTTTTCGGAGTTCCAACTGCGCATTCATAACCTGTGACAATGCGCATTATTTGTCTCAAATGGCCTTTGACATCATCGCGCCACTGACTTTACAAAAAGGCTGTTTGTGCATTGTGGGTACTGCCATAGGGCATTTGAGACAAACAATGTGCGGTGTCACAGGTTACGAATGCGCGCAGTTGGAACTCCGAAAAGGCTCATCAGCTATCATGTGCTTTAGAATCAAATACAGGGTGAAATGTTTGTTCAGGGAGGAAAAAAAGTGGGGGGGGGACACCACAAATTATATCTCCCCCACTTTAGAAAGGGGGAGGGTCCCCCCCCCCCATGCCCCACTGATTGACGCTCTTAATTGTTGCACGTTTCAACAAGATTCCAAAATGAATACCTAAAATCTATAATGTTAGCACCAAATCCATATTTGGGGGATAAAAAAAAATACATTTAACCATTTATAATCCCACTGGCGCTCCACTCAAACAAAAGTTCTTGTTATCCCCTTTTATTTGATTCCACATTTGAGGTTGTGGTGCTTACGTTTTCATAAATGTTCCACTTTACAGCCATACGTCCACTTTCTGTGGCATTGTCCTTAGGACAATTTCAAATCCACAAAAATATTTCTCAAAGGTACACAGTACAAACCTGTGGGTTCCAGAAGGAGTTGCACGTTCGTACTCCATGTACACTTCTGAACAGGTCACCAGGAATATTGCTAGATGCCAATGAAGTATTCAGAAAATTGCAATTCGAGTCTCTGTCGATGTGAACAAAGAAATACCAGTAAAAAGTAAAAACTAAGTATATAAAAAAGCCCTTTAATGTTTTGAGTGAATTAATAATGTCCTTCGCTACATTGCCAGTAAATTTACACTTCATGTCAAGTTAGTGATACAAGTTTTTCTTTCTTTCGATATACTTGGCTACCTGTTTGTAGCTTTTGGAAATTCTTTGAGCCTTTTATGTGGTGGCCACAAGACTAAAATACCCGGACAGCCAGCTTGTAAACCTTTCATTTAAAGGGACACTAGGTCCTGGAACAGCCCAATTCGGCTACAAAAACGCGCTTTGAACGAGATTATGTTAGTCGGAAAGAACATTTAAAACTAGGATATAACTGTCATTTAACAACTATTCTTTAAAAACTGGGCGTTTTTGTGTTATTCCTGTATTATGCAGGCGAGAACGAATTTCGGGGTCCACTTTTGCGACCCCATAAATTCGAGCTGTTTTGATGCTAGTTGTGATTTCATTCGTAAAGTGTTCGCCTTTTGCAGACGTTGAAGAAACCATGTTTTTTGCATTGGTGATTAGTCACCACTGTTCCTGAGACACGCGTATATCGTACACTGTATGAGAACGACATGAAAAACGTATTCGTACTCCGTTGTGTCCGATGTAAACAACTGGGGATTTTTCCTATTTTCTCGGGAGCAGTATGATATTGGGTTGGTTTCCTTTCAACCACATGTTTGAAATAGGATAAGTAAACAATCCAAAACATGAAATTTTGGGGTATTTCAGGTGAGGACCTAGTGCCCCTTTAACAAATGAAACCTGGAAATGTGATTATCAACAAACAGTTCAGGTTAAGAGCTTTTGAAATTTCCAATTCAGTTAAGTTGCTTTGTATAAAAGTCAATCTTGGAAAAAAAAAAGGCACGTAACTTCCGCCTTTCAGCAAATGAAGACTTTAAGAAAATTGAAAATGGCACAGTTCCAAAATCTTATAGAACATATGTAGTATAACAGCTGACTCTAGTCAACATTTTTCATTTTATTGTATTCTTAAATTGTGTTTATCTCCACAACGAGAGAGTGTGGAATTCTAAAAAGGTAACAAAATGACGTTATCACATTTTGGAAACCAAGTTCTTCAAATGGTCCTGGCATTAAAGCGAAAACAAGAAGCCATACTATCCGCTCCGTTCACAAGTACCCCCTCCCCGGCAAAGAGATACAGTTGGGGGTGATCAACCGACGCCATCTTGCCTGACTGCAATTCATTTGCAGCGAAGCGCGGACACTGCGTGTACATAGCACAAATCCCCTGGTGTATGTGCGTCACACACAAGGAACGGTGGGCGTCAACTAGCGAAATGTCCCGCCCATGGTTCGTCGTTGCTATGTAAAAGGGCGCCCTCTTTCGTCAGCGCACTGAGCTCATAGTGTCAAAGTCTAGATGTACATGACGTTCTAATACGTGATGCTCTGTGAAAAGTCTAACAGCGCCCCCTACTGTTCACGCACAGAGTCCATCACTCAACATACCTGCGATAGACACCAGGAGGTACCAGGGTGTGACCGAAGCGCATCGCGGCAGACTGGAACTCATGGGTTATACCTGGGTGGACGTAGCTCTTGTAGCCTGTGCAATAACAAACACAAACACACACACAAAATTCAAAACAAACCAAAAAGGCAAAACGTTTACAGACATTCTCAACGGAGTGCCATGGCCTCGTGGTCTGTATCACTAAATTTGTGGTCTTCGGGTGATTCTGCAGGACGTGGGTTGCAGTCCAGCCTGGGATTATAATGTGTGTGCCCATGGACAAGGCACTTTGTCATTCAGTGCTTCTCCCCACCCAGGAGTAAATTACACTGTGTACCTGTGAGGCCAGAGCTGGTTATAATGTGATTGATTTTAGCGGCTTTGCACTGAAATGGATGCCTCAAGCTTTATACTCCGCAGGGAGCTGAGATTGTCTTTGGAAAGTTTCAATGGCCCAATGAGGAGGGTAACATAATGATGTAGGTCCTTTGAGCACAAATATTGGTGGATAGGTAGCATTATAAATACGGATTATTACGAGGTCAAGCTTGTCTACATAAACACCGGCATGCAGGAAGGACTCCACATTTATAGCCAAGTTGTGGCAGTTTGTGCAGTAAAACGACAAGACAAAACTATACACAGGCTTTTATTTTTCCCCAAAATTAGAAAAGGGAAAAATTGATAATTTTTCTCTAAGTGGCCTAGAACGTTATATGGTCTATATACACATGGGCATCGTGAGGGGGGGGGGGGGCTCTAGAAAAAAATAGTGGCAATGTCCATGGTAAACATGATTAATCTGTCAAGGTATATTTACATGGTGGAATAAGCTACAAATTGTGTTTTTGTGTGTGTCAAGATCTAAGGGTGTCTTTATTTCTTGATATCCAAGCTGGAATGAAGGGGGTAGGAGAAATGAACATGTTTATAAATGTCAGCAGAGCATACCTGTGTAGACGTTAGCTGATATTTCTTCAGGTGTCAAATTCAAGAATGCAGGTAGCCAGTCATAGAACACCATTTTCTGAGGGGAAAAAAGTCAAGAAGTCATCATTATCTAGCCAGAGTGAGACTTTTCACTGAAAAGAGAATATCCATTTCAATGGACTCCATTCATCAACAGTAGATGGTGCTATTTGACTGATTTTGAGGGCCCTATATATAGAGGGAGGGACCACTGCACACGCAGAGTGGTTTGAGAGTGTACTGCACGAAAGTATGCGCAATGAACTTTTATCTGAAAGTAAATGCACAAATGCACGGCGTCTTCACCCGAGTGCCAGGCATGCGACCGCAATACGTTAGCATGTCTAACCCAATGGTCTTTGTTACATTGAGGGGGCACTAAGCTTGTGTGCACGGAGTCTTTCTTTTCAACGACTGTTTTGTCAAGCGGTAAAAACAAACATGAAACAGCCACCAAATTGGTAGTTTTGATGCGTCTTGCTTAAACTGCAACGACCTCTAGGGCCCTCGAAATCGGTCAATTTGAACGACTGTTTTGTCAAGCAGTAAAAACATACATGAAACAGCCACCAAATTGGTAGTTTTAATGCGTCTTGCTTAAAATGTGTTATAAGAAATCGGTCTTAGGATGTGTCTTAGCTATGATTGATCTTAGAGTGGGGACTCATCTTAAGTCTTGAGATGAGTCGCAAGATAAGACGAGTTTCGTGAAATTAGCCCCAGGCCCCAAGCCAGTTTTATACGTACTTCGGCCAAGCACATATTCATTCCCTTATAAACATGACCAGGACAGGTGTTTTAGAGAGAAGCAGAGTTTTAGTTTATCACAAGTCAATGACAAGTCAAATCACAAGTCAAATCACAGGTCATATCATAAATCAATCACAAGTCCAATCATAAGTCAATCACAAGTCAAATCACAAGTCAAATCATAAGCCAATCACAAGTCCAATCATAAGTAGTCACCTGTCACAGGTGATCCACTAAATGCATGCCTTTGTTACAATTCAACAAAATAGCATATTGCTTCACTTGAGACTTGATGACTTGTGACTGACCTGTGACGACATGACTACGCCGACAACTCTAAAATACAAGTCTGGGCATTTCAAACTGTATGCTTCAAAAGAACATTTGGGTTTCACACAGACAGCTTTAAAGACGTAGTCCATCATTTGTAATTTGTGCATTTTGTTCGTTTGAAGCAACAAAAGTGTTCAAAATCTAATGAAAGATACTGAACAACTAACCTGATGAAGCTTCAGCTCAGCTTCAGCTGTATATTCCGAGAAAAACAGCATTCTAGGATCTCAATTTCAAATCAAAAGTTGCTAAATATTGTTTTGAATTGCAGCTTTACCCGATGTCGCGCACTGATCCGACGAATTCTAGCAACCGTGCGCGCCTGTGCGTCGTGCCAATGCTTGCGCGCACTGCGCCGAATAACAAAACAAACTACTAATTTAAATTTTCCTACAGTGCTTCTTAAGACGCACTGTTGGAAATGCCTTCTTTCGTTGATTTCTTCAAAGTGACAGCTTGCCAGAAAGAATAATTTCACAGGGATGTTTAGTCCCCTTACTATCTTTCAACCAAGTATGTTTTTCAACAATAATTACGCCAGTTACTTTTTTGGATAGCTGCAAATGATGGACTCCGGCTTTAATTATGTGAAAACCTGAGCACAAATTACCTGGTAAGTGGCGATGACCCACTTGCGAGCTTCATTAAAGATGCGTTCATCGTTCCACTCGTCCCGGTGGTCCATTGTCTGGTTGTAGATTTTGTCCGCCCAGTAGTTGTGCCAGCGGAACCACAGAATGCCAAAAGTCAACAGGAAGGGGTTCTCATTGCCACGTGGGTTTCCAAGTTCTGGAGGAAAAATGTTGATTTAAATTTTTTTTTTTTGGGGGGGGTGGGGTGAACTGATGTTGGTTGAGCAGCTAAGATGTCTTGGGTTTTAGGTCTACCTAAAAGCCATTTTTGGTCTCATTCGCTCTCTAACATTACAGAGTACAGATTGCATGAAAAGTTGTGTCAATGAAGGGCAAACACCCAACATCCAATGCATTCTTTGTGCACATATGTACCGGTGCATCAAAACCCTCAAGAACCTTCAAATTGTTTTAATTTTGTGCTCACTTACAAACCCCCCCCCCCAAAAAAAACACCCCCCAAAATAAAACATTCATTGAGAATATTTTCAGGATGTTTGCTGTATGCAGTGCTATTCCCTCTAGATGCTCACTGAAACAACTGCAAATGCAAGTGTGAAAAATCTCTTGTAGCAGAAACGAAAACACCATTTGAACCTTAAGCAGAGCCTATTCAAAAGATTTTTTTTTATTTGTTCATCATTATATTGGATTATTTTAAGGAAATGTTGCGTGCACTTTCTTTAAATAGGTAGTTAGAGATTACAAACTCATTTGGGACAACTTACTAAAGGACCAAAATGACAAAGTGACATTTGCACAAAGAACTATACTCAGTAATTTGAACTGGTATCTAAACGATGTTATCAAATACTCACTGAAGAATCGTTTTGCATCTCTGAGCACGTGATCTCTAGCCTCGGCTGGGGGTGGCACGTTGGCCATTGGCAGACCTAACGTGTTCTCCTCCGGAAAGCCCCCCTCGCCGGCTACATTTCCAGAGTTGTCGGCAAGGCGACCGCCCTCGAACGATCTCAGCGCATCAGCCCAAGCCTTGGTTGTGCCATACACAAGTCCGCCGTCGATCCAAGGGGTGATTTCGTTCAACTGAGTTGATAAAAAGCCGAGGAATGGATGAGATTCAGTTATTTAATGATCACATTTGAATCATGGATATTGCTAAACTATCTTTTCAGGCAGGGGACGGAGAAGGGGGTGGGGGATGGGGGGGGGGGTGGAGCGGGAGCATTACTCCATTTCATATTTTATTTCTACTCCCCCTGCTAGTCCATCGCAGGTTAGTCCCCAACTAATGCAGGTACCCAATATACTCCTGGGTGCAGAGAGGCAAGTGTGGATGAAGTGGCTTGCCAAGGACACAACATATGACCAGCAGCTGAATTTGAAACCCCTGACCCTCTGATTATGAGTCACGAACCCTAACCACTATAGGCCACGCTCCCCAAGGCCTCTTGAGTGTGCCAAAGTACCTGTTCACGAGGAACGTTGGGTGAAAATCCAGTGTTGAAGCTGTATCGGGTTCTCAAGAACGGAATGAAGTCCACAGGACCGTGTGGGTTGTCTTCAGTCATTGTCTTGTACTCGTGACCTTCGGGGATTTCAATATTCTCGTATTCTGGGGGACAACCAGATCCTTGAGCATCCAAGATCTCTTCAACAACTTGTTGTCCTGTTTGTCCAAAGAAAAATGAGTGTTTCGTAAAACAGAAACTTGAAGTTGCAAATTACATCTATGTGTATTTCTGTTTGTTCCGTGAGGCCCAAAAAATACCACAACAGCAAGTCCATTCCAATCCTGTTGTTGCAAAGGAAACAAGTGTTTTGAAGACAATTTGTGTTTGGAAATTGATTTAAAAAGTGTAATTATATTGGGGAAAAATCAGAAACAAAATGTCATGAAGTAATAAAAGCACAATAATGTGAGGCTGCTCATGCATTTCTTTGAGCCATAAAAGTTCTTTTTTTCCCCCAAACATCTGTTTCTTTTTCTTAGTCCCCGAGGTCCAGCCTCAACCTCGTTCCCAAAGTTATGATCTTACAGCGCCATGTTGGTAATTCCCACCATGCTGTGTGCGATCTTAACCCCTGGCCTTTGGTAATTGAAATATCTTACTATTTTGGAGATTTAAATAAGGACTGAAAGCGATTCTTTTTAATGTGTGATGCAGTGCTTCAATGTTTGTAGAAGCAATACTTTCAAAACTGAGATTTCGACGTCGCATTGCTAGAATTTAAAATGCGAGTATCTCTGTCGTCCCTTTTACAACACAAGATGGGCAAAAGTCAAGGCTTCCGGACTTTCCATATCGTAGAGGCATCGCAGTTGTGAAAAAAAAAATGTTTGTAGGTGACGTGACGTGCAGGAGTTAATGCCGAGTGCATAGAGGGAGCGCAACCCTCAATAGGGAGGTTTCGCAAGCGAACGGATACGCTTACACTTACGTTTAGCTATCCGTATCCGTTTTTTACTTACGTGTAGCGAGCGAGATATGCGTGTCGTCTGCACATACGACGTCATACGCCACTCACTATCCGCTAAACGTGCAGACGACACGCATATCTCGCTCGCTACACGTAAGTAAAAAAACGGATACGGATAGCTAAATGTAAGTGTAAACGTATCCGTTCGCTTGCGAAACCTCCCTAATATACGCCAAAGTACGCTTTAAGTTTATGCATAGGCACCTATTCATTCTGAATAGTCAATCAGTGTTTTTTTAGGTATTCTATACAGCCAGGGGCTAGTGAAGGAATGCGCACGCAGCCCACGGAGTTGTGGTTGGGCCAGCCTACAGCACTCCTTGTACCAATCTCACTTGAGAATTAGACTCGCTTCAGTCTTACCTTGGCCAAAACATTGACTTGGATGACTTCATAGACCCCTCTGACCAAATGGGTCCGGAAGCAACTTAAGGTCTGGAAGCAGATAGGCATGCCTATCTTGCTTTTTTTTTTATGAGATGGCCTTTAAGATTCCAGTCACCCATCCTGAATATACTAAAATGTGCCCAGCGCACCACTCACCGAAGAATGTCATGAACGCCGTACGGTTGAGATATGACGGTCTGCCCGTTTGGCCCTTCATGGTTGCATCGCTGATTTCCATAGGGTTAGGTCTGTCCTGTCCTGCCATCCGGTACACGCCGTCGGCATAGGCCACGGGAAGTCTGCGTGTCAAAGGAAGTTCTGAAAAAAAAGAATAAAAAAAGAGTTTGTTTTCCCAAAATCCCTTAAAGCAAATCCCTTACGCTGACCCTGCAAAGAGGGCAGTTTGGGGGGGGGGGGGGAAATTGGGTGATATATCTTTTCTATCGCACAGAGTAACATTGATTTTAGATTTTGCTAAAACAAATCGTCAGAGTTTTCACGAAGAGAGAATTGTGGCCACGGGGCGTTGAAACATAGTTTTGAGAAAATCGACTTTAAAGTTGAACCCTTTTTAAACTGAAGATTTCACCTACTTTTAGAGGACATGTTGATTATTTTTTTATACCGATAGTAAGCTGAAATCTCACACTTACACATTGTACCAATTGCGAGTCAATAGACCAATTAATTGCGGAGCAATTGACGTTCATAATCAATTGTCTCTTTGTGAAAACTCAAAATTCCACAGGCGATTGGTTTTGCCGGGAAAATTGGCAATGATCCAATTGTCTCTTCGTGAAAACTCAAACTCTCCGCTATCCAAACACGCACAAATTGTCTCTTCGTGAAAACTCAAAATCCCACACCCGCTTCGTTTTGCCCGCACGTGTTGTTTTGCTTGCGCGCGCTCGAAAATTGTCTCTTTGTGAAAACTCAAAATCGCACACGCGCGTTATCTTATCCCCATAGAACAACGTGCATTTTTTGCTACAATTGTCTCTTCGTGAAAACTGAAAATACGACTTGGGTGAAATTTTCCCTGTATTGATTCTCATGATCTCAATTATTTCATCTGATTTTGACAAAATAAATTCGCCAAGATGTTTGTTGCAATACACTTAATCGATTTCGGCCCAAAAAAGAATTTCCAAAATAAGTAGATTTTTGCCAAAATTGTCCCTTCGTGAAAACTCAGACTAAATGCGCCCTTTTGTTTCCTGTAACCAAAACATACAATTTTGCAAACTAGGTTCAAGACTTCAGTGTTGACTTCAACTCCTCAGCGACCCCACTTTCAGAGTGCCTGAATCTTACACTATGTTATGTTTTGGTTTCTTTTACTGACCTGCACCGCCCCAGTCAGGATGGGCCATGTTGTTGTACCATCCGTCATATCCTTCATACTCTCTGTGCTCGTACTCAAAAACGTTTAGGTTTCCTGCAAGTTAAGGCAAATCAAAAGTTAAGAAAAATGTTTACCTACATTACAATTGTAATTTTACAGACCTTTGGCAATACACGTATGACATTGTGTTGGCAGAATGGACAAAATCTGATCCATTCCCTTTAATTATGTATGGTTTCTCTAAAATATCTTTCACAGTTTGTTATGACTTTTTCCACTTTTATTTCTATTAGGACTTTGGGACAACCTGCCCTTGGTTTTAGAAGCAACTAGGCGAAGTAAATAAAAAAGAACAAAGTTCGAGTGTATTCAGTGACAGTCCAAAAAAATATATACACATTCTTCCCCTGCCATGCCTTTATACACAGGCGAGTCACCAACAGAATTAGCTCACACGTCTTGAATACAATGGGACTAGTCAAATTCCATCGACAGACAAAAGCAGGTAAGTGGTAGGTACAGCTGTCTTATCCATCTCCAGAGGGCTTTTCACACTAGACAAATGTCGGGTTTGACGCGAGGTCGACGCAGGATTAACATGCAGTGTTTCACACTTGAAAACGTTCAACCCTGCATCCAACATTAACTCTGAGACTGATGTCACTCCAGGTTGAACCCAGTGTGAAATGATGCGAGGTTAAACGCGGGGTTGAAATATAAAAAAAAAAACTCAACCCCAACCTGTGGCAGAACCCGGGGTGGCACTGGGTTCGCCAAGGGTTGCATTCATCCAAGGTTGAAAGGCTCTAGGGTGGATCTGGATCAATACTGCAAGCAATCTCCCGTTATGGGATGTACTAGGTTGCAGGTGTGTGTGGCTGGGGGCAGTAATAATAAGCCCTGCTTTCTATACTGGACAACTTTAGTTTTAGTAGATTTATCCTTGAATACATCAAGTGAAGGGGCCTCTCTCACAGATGCTGGGAGGAGGTTCCATTCTGCTGCAGTTCTTGGTTGGAAGGAGTACTTGCGACTGTCCTTGTTTATGGGTTGTCGTATAAAGGATATTGATATTAAAAGACCTCTACATTCAAAGCATGGCTATTTCAAGTTACATAAACAGCCACAGCCACAGCCATTCAATCACTACATTATGTGAACAGGAGGTCTTGAAAAAACCCAGTCACTTGATTGATTTGGTCTTCTGGAATGGCTTTGTTGAAGTGCCAGCCACAGAGCCCCTCCCCCCCTCTGGGTTTTACAGCATGCGCAAGGGCAATCGACTATTTCTAAAAGTTCAACTGAAACTTACTTTCAAGCTCTATCCTTTCTTCGGCGGTTAGGGTATCGGTAGCTGCAAGCAAAGTAAGAACAAAACACATAAAATCGTTTAGTTTTGCATAAGGATAAACCTTTGTGATGCATATCAGCCATCTGACGAACTGTTGCAAAATGTCTGAAAGTCACAAATTGTTTCGGGACACCTTTGGCCTATTAAATAATGAATGCAATTTTGTTGACCTTTTAACAATGGCAGGCACCAATTTTGCACAGAAGCAATTTTTGTTTTGGCCCATTCTTGAAAATAAAAAAAATGAAAATAACAAAAGAAACTTTCCACTTGCTCTATAATAAGGGAATAAAACTATGTGCTTGGCTGGTTTTAAACAATTGCGGTTTTAAACAAGTACGTTTAAAACCAGCCACAGGTCAGGGGCCAATTTCATAGAGCTGCTTAAGCACAAAATTTGCTTCAGCACAAAAAAAATTGCTTAGTAAAATCAGGATACCGGCCAAAACTCCATGCGATTGTTATGCCAAGTAAACAACAGCTAAATACCAGTCACAAGCAATGTATATCGCATGGAGTTTGGGCTGGTAACCTTTGTATTAAGCAAGGTTTTTTTGTGCTTAAACAAATTTTGTGCTTAAGCAGCTCTATGAAATTGGCCCCTGGACGTGGATAATGTCCTGAGCAGAAGGCTTGGGAAGTTATTAGTGACCAAGCCCCTAGCCGGTTTTAAATGTATATGTTTAAAACCACCCATGTGACAGGCTCTCGACCAATAGTAATGGGTAAAACTGTCTTAGGTATTTATGAATGCTTCATAAAATAATGAAAATGAAAATATGCTTGTGTTATAGGTCTAAGTACGCTGAGCTTAACACCGCCTTAGCATTAAAATATCCACAGCAGTGAAATGAAAGTAAAGAGATTTTGAGCCATTAAATAACAAATTAAAAAAACAAACAGTTAAATCTTAAGACAAAAACATCAGCACTCAATTTTGTATGTTGTCTCCTTCAGAACATTTTTTATTATGAAAGCTGTTAATTGTTGTCATAATCAATTCTTTTGAAAGCTTAATTAAAAAAACAAAACATGCTGATCACAAAACTTTTGGTGGATCCCTTTTACAAGCATGATATGATGGTTACGGGCTTATTAAGGGGTCATCCATTTTTGTCATCATTTTCAAGAAAAACAGCACTCTTTGTACGCTTGTGAAAATGATAAAAGAAATGGATGAACCCTGATTGAAGATGTCACAAAAGATGGAAAAAAGGAATGAAGCCCTCTTAAAAAAACCCCCCAAAAACAAATTTACAGAGCAACTTTACCATTGGTAATCCAGTATACATGCCATTTTTTTGGTAACACAGCCCGTTTCATTTATGAAATTCAGTTACAGTACATGTGTAGTATTGTATGTTCAAAAAAGTTTGAGCGTTGTAGTTGCAATAAGCTATACACTGTAAAAAAAGAAAAAGAAAAAAAAAAGGAGGAAACAATTTGACATGGAGTAAACGTTTTCCTTTCCACAGCAGTAAGTGCTCGGTAAATTTACAGGCTTCAGAGAGATCGCTGTAAGCTGCACCTCAAATTTATCCAGGCACCGACACCGATACTTCCTCTTCCTGTCCGACCTCGAAGCTAGTCCAAATCATACGTAAATATGTTTATGCCAAACTGTTTCATTAGAGAGGTAAGGAACTCTACCACACAAAACTTTGAAAGGCAAATTATAATAGCGGTAAGCTATTTGCAGTACACGTGGGTGCATGCTTGAATGGAATAAGCCGATAAAGCAACGAAAATGTAAATATGACTTTGATGCGAAACTATACTGATGATAAAAATGTTCATAACTTAAACAAACAAATAATTCTTTTTACCACAAACTTTGGTGGTACATGGGGAAAAAAAAGTTTGGTTAAAAATTTGGATCCTGCAATAGAAAAACTTGTAGTATAAATGCGATAAAAATATATATGAAATATTAGAAAACCTTTCCACCAAATGAGCAATTTTATCACTCAGTTCAAAATGTAAGGTGTTATTTCAAACCAACTTTGCCAGGAGCATTTTAATTCCATCAGCTATTTTATTTTCCCCCCTTTGAACTGAATGGCATTGGCTTTTGTGTCATTTCAAGTAATTCTTTTAAGCTTGGTATTTTTTATCCAATGGGGTCTTTCCGTGTCAAATCACCCTATGGGTTCAACCCCACCCCCTTCAAATTGGTTCATATTTAATGTAAGGTGTGATTTAGGCCGACCCAAAAAATTTCTTCAGTTGTAAGGTTTGCAAAATGTGATATTCCTAGGCCATTTACACATTTCAGGAAAAAAATATACCTACTTTAAATCCACTTGTACTTGCATAGGAATATCACATTTTGAAACAAGTAGGCCTAGATGTGCCAACTTTGATATGAGTTGGAGAAAAAATAAAAACATTTTAACCACAATTTAAGTATTTATATTTTGTGCAAAAAATGATAGGGAATAAAGTTTGTCTCAAGGTCATGTGATCCATAAGGTCATATTCAGGGTCAAAGTGGGGGCCAAAAGGTCACCATACTTCAAATTGCTTTGACATGAAACATTATGGTAAATTTGGATTTCTTATGATGTTGCCTTTTTAAAGAAACCAAGATTAACATATTTGGCCCATACCCCATTTGAAATTGGCGGCCACGCCAATTTTGACACAAATTGTCAAGTAAAATGGCGAGCGGTAGCACAATAACCTGTAATCCGATGCGGCTAACACTTAAAATTCCACCTTTTTCATCCTAAATTACCTCATACACTGTGAACCAATTTGAAGAGGGTGGAGTTGAAACTTTCAATTTTTTTTTTGGGGGGGGGGGTGATTTGACACAGAATGACCGAATGATTAAGAAGCACATAAACAAATGAAAAGAAAAGCAACATGAGGAACACAAAAACTGATGCTGCCATGAAATAAACTATCTGCACTGATGAAACAAAATTAATGCAATGATAGAAAAGCATGGTTCTTCAAGACAGAAGCGTTATAATAATTTTAAAAATGTGTAAAATCTTGACAATATTTAACAGTAAGGCTTCGACAATGGGATTTCAACCTGAAAGGCAAAATTCACCTGAGGGTTTTCCAAACCTGTATAGAACTGTGCTTTGTGTGAAAAACAATGGTTTTTAAAAGAAACAAATATGATGGTTATGCTGATGTTGAAGGATGACTTTAGCCTGGGATGAAGTTAAACAGCAGCAGTTATTTTTTTTTGCGTATAATATTCAAACAACCTGGAGTCTGTTGACCACCATTACTACTCGTTGTACCATCAACCCCTTGAGTTGGTCCGGCTGGCATTGTTGCCGCATCTGTAGGCGCTACAGTTGCACCTGCTGCAGTTGTAGCTGCCATAGTCGGAACAGCAGGCGGACCAGTAGCTGCTGCTGCAGTTGCTGCTGTTGTTGTTGGCATATCTGTTGCATTGACTGTTATCGGCATACCAGTTGTTTGTGCTGTAGATTGAAGTTATTTAATGCGAAATTTACGTTACACCAGTTATCTTTAGCTTATTAGGCAAGAAACCTTCTGAGTTTTTTTTTACAGAACAATAAAGAACTGAAATAATTTCCTCTAAAAGTCTGTATTGTCTGTACAGGTTGCCATGTCAATAAGCATCGTAGTCTACATTCCAAAACTGGGATTCTGTCCATACCAATCTAAAGCTCAGTTTGTAGGACTCGTTTTCTGTAAAAGGAGCCATTTCTCGAATGGCAAAGTTTAACTGGTGTCCACAGGACATGGCAGGAGGCATTGGACTAAATGTTGAAATTGAGCAAAAGTTCAAAACCTTTCTAGCCTAAAAAAAGTTAACTTTTTCAACAAACATTTTTTCCCCAGTTTTCTTAACTTAAATTCAAACATTCTATTACATTTACCAAATTTATGATTGATGGCAAATGAAGGCTGGATAACCCAAATGAGCAAATGAAAATGTATAGCAAAAATAACAAATTCATAAAACAAGCTTGAAAGATACTTTCCGTGAAGGCTTCATTTGAATTTATTTCTCTATGTAATAAAATAAGCATACAGAGTGTCCCAAAAAAGTGTCCGTCTAAATATTTTTGAAATAACAACAAAACCACAAAGTAAATTTTGAAAATGTTTAATTGTGCAGATACTCCTTATGGAGTACAATGGTCAATTGAACACAACTTTCTTGGACACTAACCAAATTCTTTGCCTTCATCATTTTCAGTGCTTTGATATGTAAGCTGTGTAAAATCCTTCAAGTTGTGAAAGAAGGCGGCCGTTGGGGATTGGAATCATTTGCCTGGCTACCAGTTATCATGGCAAGACCTCAGATAGCAAGGCAAAATTGTTGGTTTTGTCATTTCAAAAATATTTAGACAGACACTTTTTTGGGACATACTGCATTGATAGTGTGTGTGTAAGCATGATGGTGTGTCTTATGTTCTTCACAGTTATTCATTTGCATTGACCCTAACGAACCCCATCCAGTCAAACTCCAACACCAGGGTTTGTTGGAATTCGTTGGAGTGAGTACCGCACTAGTAAACTGATTATGCTTTACATGGGGTTTTAGGCATACCACCATAATCAGTGTCCAACAGTTTGGGTGTAGTGTTGGAATTTGCAGGAGTGAGGAAGGTTCCTAGTAAATCACTCAAGGGGTTTCGGGTTAATCTTGCACTAGTCTTGATTAAAAACTTTACTTTAAAAATTCTAATGTGAGCATCAGACTTACTCAAAGTAAGCAATAGTGTTAACTATGGCAGTGGGTATCAGAAGTAAATGATAAAATATACCATCTTGAATCAAGACTAGTTTTAATGTAAATAAAATGGAGCAAACAATGTAAATGCAATGAAGAATGGACATTTGGAGTTATGCAGCAATTACACAGTACCAAACTATCTTTACAAGTTTTGACAATCCAAGAGATTTTTGTATAATGTCGGGAGATAGAAAGTGCAATATTGGGTTTGCTTCATTTTCACAAACTTTTTATATGAGCACTGTATACCCCCAGTGCTGTTGGTAAGGCTGCAGAATACATCTCACAAACTTGCTGGACAGGGACCAAACTATTCTTGTCTTATTGAATCACAAGAATAAAAGAATATATACAAATTGAAGACTTCATTTCCACCTTGCTGTATCTAGTACGTTGCTGAGGAAGTATCACTGTTTTAACAGCAAACGACAGTTTTCACTTCAAATTAACTATAAAATAGCCTTCAAAACCAAATTTGGGCAAATGAACAAGGGTTGCAGTATTCCAAAAGATGTTTTACACAGCAGCATGGGCGTCGCCAGGATTTTTTTCTAGAGGGGGGCAAATTTTTTTGTCGCCAAAAAATGCTTGTATTTCTCAACACATTCTCGATTTATCAGTTTTAGAGGGGGGCAGGGACATTTTGCCCCCCCCCCCCAACTCATTAAATTTACACCACTTTGACTTCGCGCCTCATTTTTTTTTTTTTTTTTTTTTTTCCTTTTTTGGGGGTGCTTTTCCGGGGGAGGGGGGGGCAAGTGCCCCCCCCCCCTTGCGACGCCCATGCACAGCAGTTTAGGAACTAAATTCTTCAATTTAAAAACTGGAAACCGGTCTTAGTCTGGACAGTTTTGTAGAATGCACAGGGGTGAAAAGATTTGAGGGGTGGGGAATTGTTGTGATTCAAAGATACTTTCAATGTATGAAGAAATGTACTTTATGAGAACAAACAAAACAAATTTCAAATGGAATGAATGTTATGAAGCATTGGTCAGACGGCCTATGAGGTGAATCAGCAGAAATGATTCTGTTTGATTCTACAACCTGATGTAGTTTGAACGCGACCTCCAGTTGTACCATTCGCAACTGTTGGAGGAGTTGTGCCAACTGCTGTGGCAGTTGATGCTGGCACTTGTGTTGATTGCAGCGTTGGAGTCGGAGTTTGTGCTGTAGGTTCAAGTATCAATTCCAATTCACATTTTGTTTTCGGTTAAAGCGTATACTTCGGGACCCCTTTATTACATATTTATTGTCCAAACTGACTTAAGCATTCTTGTTTTGATTATAATGATCAGAATTTGGTAACTGTTAAATTAAAAAAAGAAAGATTTTCTTACTCCGTTTTCCAGTAATGGTGCCACAAATGCGATCTGGTGCATTCGGTGTAATTGTCAAAACTTGATTTTCATGTTGTGTTTTTGTCATTTTATAAACTTCAAATTTCCGTTAAATAATCACAAAGTTGCCCCTTTTGGATGACGTAACTGGACTATAACATGGCTAGCTATTGAGGTATTCCAGAAAACAGGTGTTTTTCTCTATAGGAACGGGGTCCTAAAACACACATTTATCTGTACATCGTTGTTCATGGCAACATTTCCACCTTTTAATTTAATTACACAAAAATAATTGGTGGTTCTTTTATTCACACAGCAGTGCATAGCCTAACAATTCTCTTACACACAAACAAAATACTCACTTCCAAATAATCAACTTCATATTTGCAGCTGGGCATAAAAAAAAAAATCACTTTTAAAAATCAAGATAATATAAACATCACCATCTTTCATACAAAATGGACAATAAGATTATTCAATTCTAAACGATAACTTAGCAATTTTCTTCAACTCAACTTCCACAGAAATTGTGACGAAGTACCAAAATGCTACAAAATATTTCTTATTACATATGTTTGGGCTAAGTACCAAATGCTATAAATACTACAAATTCTTATTCCTCCATGTGGACACTAATAATAGGCTCAATGGGTCAGCGCTAGAGTATACAAATTACTACATCATAGCTTTAGGGGCGACAAGGGTTAAAAATCTTTATGCACTGTCACTCACCTCCCCCCCCCCCAATTTATCCCTGCCAATCACCCATCACACCCTCCCTTAATTAACACCTCTTATCTACCCCTTCCCCTTGTTTTACCCCTTCTCATCACAACCCTACTATCATCCCCGTCAGCTTTGTTCTTTGCTCCCTCCCTCAGCCCCCCTATCCCCCAGTGTGTGGTTTTCTGTTCATTCATGCTTATTTGTCCCTTGTGTGTTGTATAACTAGTGTCATTTTGCCTTTGTGATAGCTCCATGTACTGGTAGGATCAAACAGTCGATTATATAGGCCCAATTATCTTTTTGTAAAAAAAAATAAAAAAAATTGTGATTTGCAATGTTGCAACAAATTTCGAATTGGAACTTTCAGGAAGTGCCGAAGTGGAAAAGACAATAAGGCTTTGAATAATTCTGAATTAAAACAATATCTTAAACCATTGTTTGGATTTAAAAATGAACAACAAATAAAAACACATTTAAAAGCAAACTATTTTTAAAGGGTCAAACTAAGGTAAAGTGATGGCGAGCTGCAGCGATATATAACGCAAAAATGATTTCGAGTTTTGCTTTTTAAAGTAAAAAATCTTCACTGCACATTGATTGATAACAAAAAATAAAGTCATTCTGACTTTACTGCTGTTGGTACTTGAGGTTTCAATGTGATACCTTCACAAACTGTTGCTGCAATACCGGTACTTCCGACCGTGCGGACGACAAAAGAATAAAAAGTAAAGCATATAGGCCTAGTGCATGTAATAGTTTACCCAGCACCGAGCCCATAATTTTGTTGTTAATTTCCGGGTTGGTGAAATAAAATAAAATCGTTCTTTCACTTTAACGAACAATAATGTAAAGGTATGTCGACTTTAGTTCCAAAAAGAAAAAAGCACAGAAATACATTGTAGTGACATGTATCAATACCTCCCATTTTAAGCTTTTGTTTTAGAACTCCAACATGTAGAGTGCGAAAGAGCTTTTACAATAATCGCGCCCAAGTATCGGCACAGGACACGTGCACATTGTGATTTCCTGGACATACATGGTAAAACCATGGAGCTATAGCTCCATGGTAAAACGAGGTGTCGCCGAAAAAAGGAGGAAACAGCCATTATATTTAACCACGTCACGTGAAAGATCCACCTTGAAAACACCATTGTTCCGTCTCTCCAAAATGCCCAACAGTTTTGATGCAATCCCCGTCAATTTTTTTTTTTGTACCCCGGTTGACATTCAATCTGTAAAATCGCCTCTGTGTTGCTTGTAAAGAGCGACCTCAATCAAGTTTTAACCACGTTCGAGTTTACTGGGTTTCAAAAAAACCCTCAGACCATAGACCTATTCACACGACAAACTATTCACGAACGCCTCTCGAAACCATGAGATTAAAACTAAAGACCTAAAGGATAGAAGTAACGTAAATTTATTATAGCCTTTAATTAAAGGTTCCAGATGAAAATGCGAAACATCGTTCAACTGCTTAAATCAATTACGTTTATGATGAGCACATCGGAATGTACTGCTCAATTCCCCTCAGTCAAAGGAGGAGATGTAGACGTAAAATCTTTATTTCCGGGTTTAAGATAAAAAGTAATGTATAACACTGCGCTATTCAGGCGTCTGATTACTAATCCAAAGGAATGTTCAATGACAATGTGTTATATTCCTTGCTCTATATCATGGAGGAAGGAACATGTTCCTTCTTCCATGATGATATAAAAGGCCGGTCCTTGTATTTATTTATCACTTTCATAAGACAACTGGCTCTGATAGGTTACCTGTCTCTACCCTTTCCGTGTTAATAACACGGAGGAAGAAAAACTTACAGAAAACAGTACAAAAGTGTAAAATCCAACTAGGCTTGCAACAAATAGACACAAAAAAAGCCATACGATTTCTGAAAATGTCCAACAAACTACACGCATTCATCATTATTGACTCACCGAAGCTTTGCCGAGCACACAAGCCGAGAATTCCCACGTAGACTAGCAGGCACACCCGCTGAAACTCGCCCCGTCGGGCCATGGTGCACCGCTCTTCTCTTCCCTGCTCAGTAACCTCGGACTTTTTTTTAACGACGGTATAACGGTAACTGTACAGTGAAGAAATTTGATGATTTTGTTTTTACCGATACCAACTTGAAGGAAAGAAATCTCTCTTTTCCCTCTTTGGTTGTGACTCGGCTACACTCACTAGGTTTGCTGCCCCAGCCACGGACCTGTTTTGGGTGTGCGTTGGTATCTAGGCCTGCTTCGGCTATCGTTTTTTTTCTTCCCCCAAACCTGTTCCCTTTTCCTGTGGCAATAGCCATTCACAGAACGCAGTCAGGCGAGGCGGCCCTAAAGAGTGCGATTAGACAGAAAAAAAAGTTTTACATATCATGAATATGCATGCTGATGAGTTATCCCGGTCTTGAACATCCGGGTTTCAGAACCTCCGCGCGCAAAAAAGTAGGCCCCGACAAACATGACCATGAAGCACGCATGATAAGCATTTTTCAACATGACTGTTAAAATATGGTCCTGTTTACTTGTCTCTCTTGTGTTTGTTTGCACTTCCTTGTGATTGTGCACCGCGATGTGTAGTTGATAATACATGTGTTTCGGCATACATATGGAATTGACTCATTTTATTTCCTCATTTGACTTCACAAGTAGACCTATTGACCAAAGTATCGCATTGTTTTGTTGTCGCCTATAAATTAAGAAATATGAAAACTTAATGAATGAAAAATAAAACGACTTTAACAAGTCTACAAACTCAAAACGAAACTTAAAAATAGTAAAGAGATTTACAAGTGATGAAATTGATTTAAAATAATTATTGTTATTTAGAGGCCTAGGCCTATATGGTATTATGTTAACATGGGGATAAAAGGCCAAAACAAAACAGAATTAAAACAGAAGAAAAGAAGAAAAAGATAAGAGAGGCCAACTGCGCATGTGCATATGATTCCAGCTTTATACCACATCAGCTTTGCTGCAGGCAAATACGCTATGATGGAATTCGGTTCAAAGTTTGCCAATATAGGCTATATGCTGCACACTTTATTTGAGTTTGCACGCCCAAGTTTACAAGCTTAAACAAACGCGCAAAAAACGAACTTGTATTTCCGTGTTGTGTAATAGCGCTTTGCAGACCTATAGAGTGTAACCAATAGTTTTCAGTTTCATGTTCAAAGGTGAAAAAAAAAAACGAAAGAAAAAACCACGCAAGTCATTATTTTGTGTTAATCTTTTGCAGGCCACTAGTGACACTGCGGTTTATGATTTGAGTTCCACTTAATCAAGAACGTGCATATGGCAGAAGGAAGTTTAAAAGTGATTTCCTGGCACGATGTTCAAGGGTGCAGACCGGTAAATCGGTTCGAAATTTCCTCAGTACGCCGGTCAAATCACGATGTGCATGCCCTCAAACTCTTCGGTATAAGAGCATTTTGTGGGCCCTGAACTTAGGGGTTTGTAGTAAAGAAGGATGGAAGCCGTGCACAGGACTGTGAGCTTGTATTTCAGTGAAATTTGGATGAAATCGGGCCCTAAAAGCACTCTATTTGCAATGGAGCGTATATAGGCATCGTTTTTCAAAATGGCGATGGGCTTCAGGACAATTTTTAGGGGTGTTCATCTTCGGATAATTATTTCTCTCAAAAGTCATGAGATTACCCCCAAAAAAATTGAAATAAAATGAATGATGATGAAATAAGCTTTAATTTGAGGCGTGTCTTAATTGAACACCTCAGAGAGTTGTATTTTGGGAAGTGCGTGTAATTATACCACTCAGGTCTATGTCAGTCTATGTACTGGTCTGGACCCTTAAGAACACGAACTTAAAGGTAGAGTATAGACCACTGGTCACTGGTACCTGTTTTTTTTCGTTTGAAGCAACAAACCTCAAGTGCTCAAAATCTTAAGACGATTGTGTGTAACAACTAACCCGATGAAGCGTTCGCTCTGTGAATGCTGTCTGTTTCCAGAAATATGGTTGTTATAGGAAGTTCGACAATACCTCAAAATCCGCCTTTTTTTGGTTTCTCACCATGAAAAAAGGGGGATGATCCAATAACCGAACCCCTTTGGTCACAAAGTGTGTGTGTGTTGTGGGGAAGGGGGGATGTATACCCCCATCCATCCGGAGGATTCGCCCACTTACAAACCAACTGCCAACGGAAATTTCCAAAAATGCGTCACTTGACACATCTTTGGAAGTGCCTTCTTTGATTGTTTTCTTCAAAATGACAGCAGAAAGAAAATATTTCAAAGGGTGTCTTGGTATCTTTAAATAAACCAAGTAAGCTTTTTAACAATAATTTGTTCGGTTGCTTTTTTGGGTATACCAATGGTCTACTCCACCTTTAAATTTGCGATATGACAGTTTAGTTTCAAAACTATACACGCTTTTGAACTATTTGATATAAATTAAACTTGACTAAAAGGGGAAAGGTAGTATGGCAGCTGAAAATAAATTGATCATGGGATTATAGACCTTTATCAGGGTACGCCATCTTGAAAACCAAAGCTATATAAGGAAAAAAACACGGCGGCGTAACTCTCGCATAGTTACAGCAGATTGACACTTTATGGAGAGATAATAGCTCGTTCGACCCCCCCCCCCCCATGGGCTTGAGTCAGTTGATTTATATACATACCTGTTCACACTATGAACGTCCGATCCGTGTCGAAATCTACACGGTTCCAACCCGTGCCGACTTCTAAAAATTTCAACACGGTTCAATTTCGTTTGACCCGTGTATTGCGCGATCGTTTCACACTACACACACGGCCGTCCGCCCTACACGTGTTTTGTAGCTCCAACCACGGACCCGTATTTCATGTCAGTCTTTTTTCTGATTTCGGGCCCATTTTGCGTCGGAGGATAAAATATTCTGTGACTTGAAGCACCATCGAAAGTATATGCGAAGAACGCACGAAAAACCAAGCGTGGTCGGCTGCTTTTACTTTCTAGTGCTTACAAAAAGCAAGCGCGGTCGGCAGTACTAGGTGTGGCGTGAATTTAGGTGTTATGAAATACAGACTCGTTAAGGTATTGCGCATGCTCATGCATAGATAATTAGAGAGGGACCGGTCACGTGAAAGGGTTTAACCAATTAAAGGGAAAAGGAGTAAGATTTTCATAAGAGTTCGATTTTCATATAACACCAGTGGTGGCGCGACAGGGCAGCACGTCAAAGGTTATTTGTATGTTCATGAGCTATGTAGCTCCTTGGTATGTTCGTTGCATGCTAAAATGCGAAGATCATAGCGCCGCTTGATCGAGAATTCTCAACCCACCTTCTTAATTTCGACACGGGTCGAGCGCTCGCGCCCGGGTCAGTGCCGTGTTCAAATGTTGTAGTGTGAAAAGGTTAGTCCATTTTACACGTGTCGGACCCGTGTACAATACGGAGATTTTTCGTATTGTGTAAAGGCCTATAATACATGTATACTGATATATTATAAAACGAGGCTGGAAGGGAAAATAGTCTGGTTCCTTTTTTGCACAAAACCATTATCATTCAATACTTTTATTGGATGCAGGGAACATGACCAAAATGGTGGCAGCATGATAAAGGTAGAGAGTTAGTCTGAGCATGGTGATCAGACGTTCACCTATGCAGAGCAACACTTGAACGTCTGATTTATCTGTGCATGTAAAATTCATGCAATCGAAGAAAAATAAAAATTATGGGTGGGGCAGCGGCGGCTTGGCTCACTGAACCTTGCAATTCGGGATGTGAACAAGATTATTGCAGGCCGTATTCCAAGTAATCGCTGACCCTGATTCACGTAATAATGCAAACAGCTTGATCCCGTGACGTGTATAGGGCCTACGTGACTCAAAACATGCCAGTGCGGCGGGTCCGGGGGCGTCCCAGGTATCATTACGAAATTGATTGGGAACTCCCTGGATTTTACTAAGCATGCGACTACACTGCAAAAACAAATGTTATATTTAACACAGTTTGTTATATTTAAGACCACCGGTGGTAAATTGTAACACAGATACCACCATTATTAAAATGACACCGTCACGCGTAGCTGGACCAAATTAGACCCTTTTTTTTACTTTATGGTTATTGTCATTCTAAAAACAAAATGTATTATTACCACAAAATAAATACGAAAACTTGCGAATATGGTGCACCACGGGATGCACTCTTCTCACACTCTGAAAAAGGGCCCGTTAGTAAGATTTAAATGTTCATCAGAGAGAGACGAATCTATTTGGGTACTAAATAAAGGGCAGGCCCCTACCGCAGGCCCCTACCGAAGCTACAATCCCAAACAACATTTCTAACTCAAGTCATCATCCGGAAACTAAGCTGCCCGGCCGGACGATGACAATATACCCCTCCAGCCTCGCGGCTGAGGGGTAAAACCCGTCTGGACATCACTTCCAGAATTCCCGATGATCTTGTTCTCGCTTTGGCTCAAGCATTCACTTTATGCAACAAACTGGACAGTTTAAAATCAACACCGAGGTTTCAATTTTATTGTAATCGTAGTTTGCGTTTCCAACGGGAAATAAAAGAAAGTTAAACGTTCTTTCCCTGAAATTCATTGTTTCTTGCTTTTCATAATTCACAGAATCCTTACATGAACAGATTTGACCGAAATAAACCTGGAAATTCTAGCGTCGTGTAGAAACCGAGATGTCATTGCATTTGTCATTGAGTATGAGGCAGAGCAAAATCATACAAATATAACTGGTTATGTTTCATTTTCAAACACGTTCGGCACTGATTTTACTTGATGTTTCGCACCCCAAAATCTTCGGCCATTATTATGTTTGTCTAAGGAATAGCCTACAGAACTAAGTACGCACAGTCATTGAAATTGGATAAAACCAGTTAAAAAGCTATGTGCACATTTCTGCTGTTGCTGTTGTGAGCACAATAACTGTTTTCAAATGTCATCATGATTTACCGAACTGCTGTGGAAAATCGATATTCTCTGACTCTGACAAGGTTTTTCTAAAGATTAAAAGTTCGAGTCATTCAGGATATTATCGTAAACTCTTTTCACAGATTTATGCCATGCATGATCGTGATTGATAAGATTTTTTGCTTGTTCACAATCTTCCGTCTGATATGGCAGTTTTGGAGTTAGCTTCGTAAGAAACAAATTCTCGGATTACAGTGTTGCAAAACAACACGGGAAGTGGCTTAGTGAGAATCACACCCCTCGACGTCTATCTTGACGTTTTCAGGGTTCATCACTTTCCCCAATCACAGCGGCCTCAACGGTAATATCACTCCGCCGTGACGATCATGTTCCCCCCAAAGCCACGCCCGCAAGACAAATCTGCGCCAACCTGTATACCCATATAGAGTACTGGCAGGCAGGATGAAGAATGGGGAAAAAATGCTGACGTAATTCCTGAATGGCCCTGTCACCATACCATACCTCACGGGAACTTACGCAAACACTGCCTATTGTTAACGAAAACCCGGTTGCCCAGTATTCATCCACTTCCTAAATTCAATACCCAACACGTACGCATATGTAAATTTCCCAACAGAAAGGATCCACTCTTGCATATGTAATGAGTTCGATTAAACCCGGGACAAAAGTTTTTTTTCCACTCCTCGACTCTCTGTAGACGGGTCAGTGGATTCGTAACGCGGAAACGCTGTGCTGATTTATTTTGGCGAGGTATCGAAAAGTAGGGTCGCTTGAAGAAGAAGGTAATCAAGATTGTACCGTTTCTCCTTGGTGGCGATTTGTTTGCCCGCCTTTGGGACCTAAATCTCTCATCTTCTGAAGTTAAGGAGACATCGAAACTTGAGACAGAGACCGGGTTTCGAAGGAATCAGTGCTGGAAAGTGGAGGGAAGTCCAACAGAACTTTTTACTTTCCACATTTGACTGAAACTCCAATCTCGCAGCCAAGATGGGGATCCCGTACAGTGCTTTGCGAGTGAAGGGGACCCCGACCCAATATGCGTCCAACAAGACGGCGGTTACGGCGGATGTGACGGAGATGGGATTCGTCTTCGCCTTCCTCATTATCGCCTTTTCCTTTCTCATCATTCTGCCGGGAATTCGGGGTAAACAGGTGAGTTATTTGACACCCATTTTTGAACAAATTGAAAAGCCAAAAAAAAATGTAATGGGCGGGGCTAATTGTAAAATAAAGTGGGGGGGGGGAGGGGAGGGATTGGCAATGAAAGGCTGGAGGGCGTGTTATAAGTCGTTCACAAAAGCACAAAGTAAAAAAAGATTAATTAAATACTTAGAAATTGTAAACATTTCCAATTTTGTTTGGACAAATGATGACAACTATGTAAATAAAACAAAGTGGCTTGTGCAATCCATGCTACCTTGTTCCTCATTTATCACCCCCCCCCCAAAAAAAATGTTTGCCTTTCTAAAATTTTGGCTGAACTTTGATTTAATTGTGTTCATGCATGGAGGTAGAATTAACTTAAAATGGTTGAAATTGGGTTTTCCTATGCAAATTCCGGGGCGGATCCAGATTTGTTGGGGGGGGGGGCCGGGGTAGCTGGCATATTTTATTTGTTCATGCCTGATTTTTCCTTTTGGCGGCCTATGGCCTGCCACTGAAATGTGCAATTGTCTTGCTATTATTTTCACTGTCTGTACAAGTGGGCGGGGCAAAAGGGGCATGGGGGAGGGTTGTAATTTCCAATTTCTTTTACTTAGTTATTTCCGTGTTGGAAAGATTCCCATATCTGGCCATCATATGTCACCCTGTGCACAAACCCTATGAGACTTGTCTGAAAATTTCTAAGTATTTTCTCCGTAAATACTTCAATGTTTTCCCTGTTAAATTTTTAGGGCATAGGCCTACTATCACTTTCTGATGGCTGATAGGTTACTGAAGGGAAAAATTGGTGATGGCCAGATATGGGAATCTTTCCCACACTTTTATATGTTGTACCCTTCTAATTCAAATTGACTTAACAAGTGAAACTGCGGAGATAAAAACTAGAGTAGTACGTAATTTGTAAACTATTTCTGTTTTTTTTTTAACAGAGATGGTTCACCCTGATACGATTTGTGGTGGCAATGTTCATAGGAGCTGGAATATTGTGTAAGTCATATTTCTATGTTTATTTAAAGGGAATGTACATCATTTGCTTTTGCTGTAATTTTCAGAAATGAACTATTTGAGGGGTTAGTATAATAGATCAAATATTGTTACACTGACATTTTTGAAGTTTTGTGTTCGAAAAGGTTGATAAAACCAAGAAAAACAAAAATGTTCAAGTAGTCTGGTTCCCTGACTCCACAAAAGATAAAATGGATCAATGTATAGATGATGGAAAATTGTAAGGCAAGGGAACCAGTCTAGCTGGCCTGCACCCGTTCATGAACACGTAATCAATAGCAAACAAAATTTGGACTGAAAAATGGTAAATTTGGAGCAGTAGTTGAAAAATAGTTAGGTTTTTCCAACGCTGGTCGGCCGACCACCGTTGGAAATGTATACAAAAATACAATTTTCTTGAAAATGACTTCACACCAGGTGCCACAATTTTACAAGATGCTTGAGACTGTCATTTACCAACATCCTAGTAAGGTATTTCGTAAAAACTTGGTAGTTTTATTTTTCGATGTTTGCAAATGTTGTATATTCCCTTTAACTTATCAACCCAAATACCTTGAGTTTCTATAATCACCCTGCTAAATCCAACAAACCCAACAACAAATATCAAACTGTTGGATGTTTGGATTTAGCAGCATTTTAGCTTTATATTGTTCAAGAAAATGTGATTTGCTTATATGCACCAAGTATTGAAAAGGGAAACATACTTTTTAGAATTATCTTTTTTTTTCTTCAATAAAAAGGGGCGTGAAACTATTTCATAGGGTTAGTCATCTGATAAACCATATTAAATGATTTCAATTTTGACATTTCACTTAATTGAATAGGGTGAAATAACATTTACAAATGTTTTCTCTCCACAACACCACACGCCATGATTTCCAAAAGAACACGATAAATATCTTCATGTATATGCACATGAACATCAATAAATACAAAAAGCTAGTGAAGCATATTTCACTTCATTCCCTGTGAGAGAAGGTTAGTTGTTTACATAGGTTTATAAACATGTTTTTTTTCTGGCTCTGTTTAAGCAAATACTGCAGACTGTGTAAGCCGGAACAAGGATCTCAATGAAAGTTTGCTTAAGATAAAATCTGTTTTTTTTTTTTATGGACCAGATTTATTGCAAAATCTGATGAACCCTGGGAAAAAGTACTAAAAAGTGGAAGGAAATAAAAGCAATAGAGAAACAAGGGGGAAAATAAAAGATCTGATATCATCAGATAATTCTCGACTGTTATTACAAACCTTATTTTTTTTTAAGGATATTGAATTTCTCAGATTGATTTCTGATTCTTATTCATACTGCATTTGAAGTTTTACAACTGTTCCCTTAGCCCTAACTCCCTAGGCATTTTGCTAGGATGCAACCTCAATCCTGCAAAATCCTCCAACTGCCTCCATGTATAATTAGCATCCAGCCAAAATCCTGCAAAATCATCTGTTATTTCTTGAATGTGGTTCTTGGAGGGGTGACCCATTGCCTCAATCCTGCAAACTCCTCTGGCAATCACTGTCAATATGTTGAGGCAGAGCCAGTGACATACTGGAGCAGTGCGGAGTATTTTAAGTATCATCTTAGGGCCTAAATTTATGCACGGCTGAGCATAAACAACACAAGGTCCACGCCCGACTAAGACATTGACACAGTGCATCCTCTAAAATCAGCCACACATTTTTCCATAGCCTCAATCCTGCTAAATCCTCCATTTTGTAAAGAGGATTTTGAAGGATTTGGGAAGGTTATGGCTAAAATTGATGTATATATGCTTTGTGGGTGTGGCTCCTTCAAGTATAGATTTTCATATCATATTTGATTATAATTATTTATTCCATTGTAATTATCTAGCATAACATTAAGTTATGATTTTTCCAATGACACATCGCACACACACAAAAAATCGGCCCACGACAAGTTGTCAATAATTTCAACTTTTCAATTCAGAGCGGGATGCTCCTAATTCGACTGAATAGTGTGTGCAATTTCTGAACTGGAGCGCACCATTTAAAAACCACTGTTTAAAACTGTACACAGGCCTGCAAAAACAAACTAGATATATGTTTGTGGACAATTCACAGGGCTGTTTCTGCAATTTTTTGTGACAAGTGACGTGCAACTTTTTTGACCTGCCGCTAGAGGGCGCTCTAACATTTTACGACGTCACTGGTAATTTTTTTTTAAAGTCTAGCCAGAGACCGACATTGAAAGCAAGTTTCCACTTTTAAATTATAAGGCACTTCTGGTTTGGACCGGAAGGAAGGGTCATGATTTAGCACACATGTGAGATAAAATGAA